>WBNM01015679.1:0-96878 GCA_013399055.1 Ramphastos sulfuratus | reverse complement strand
CAGGCTGCTGCCAGGGCTGCAGCTGTGCTGTTCCCATCCCTCTGTGTGAGGCTGTGCAGATGTAACTCCTGTGCTGCGAGTGTGAGCTGTGCTTGGGAGGAGACCACTGGGACACAGACTCACAGAGTGACAGGNGCAGCACTGGAGGCAGGATTGGAGGTGAGGTCTCAGTAGAGCAGAGCAAAGGGGCAGAATCTCCACTCTTGACCTCATAGGTTCACAGAATGGTTTGGGTTGGGACCCAAACTCCAAAGGTCACCCAGCCCAACCTCCCTGCACTCAGCAGGAACATCCTCCACTAGATCAGGTTGCTCAGAGCCTTGTCAAGTCTCACTCCAACAGTTTTGTGTCCTCATTATGCTGGGGACACCAGAACTGGACAAAAAATAATTGATAAAAATAATTAATAAAAATGATTTTTAAAGAGTAATAAGAAGGAGCAATAAGAGGAACTCCTGCCCTCTCCTTTAGCTGTTATCTCTAGGTGTTGAAGCAGAGTCTTCCTTAACTCCCAGCAGAGTTCTTAGAGCTCTGAATTGCTCCTTGTCTGTTCAGGAGAATTGGCTTCTCATTTATGCAAGGAAAAGCAGATCCCTGGAGCAAAAAGTGTGAATGCCTTCCTTTGAGTTTCTAAGCCAAAGCTGTGCTGTGCTCTTTGTTCTTTAGGGGCAAGCTCCAAATGGTTCCTCACACATTTCTGAGTTTGATTTCCAGCCACTGTTTTGTCCTCAGAGTTTAAAAACAGCAACTCAACTGCCAAACCCCTTTATCATTTGGGGCAGGGTGTTAAAATCAGAAACCCTTACACAGGTGGCAGGGATCTTGGAGATAGTTGCAATAAATGAGATAGTAACAAGTGAAAATACATGTTCAAAAATAAAAAGCCTTGCATCAGAAGGGGAGAAGGAAAAGAATCATCCATTCCCAAGGGTTAAACACAGAAAATGAGGCTCAACAGGGCTCTGGGCAACCTGACCTAGTTGAGGATGCTCCTGCTTACTGCAGAGGGGGTTGGACTGGAGGACCTTTGGAGGTCCCTTCCAACCCAGAGCATTCTGTGATTCTATGAAAATAAGCCATAGGCATCTGCCAAGTGCACCCAGAGCCTGAAGTGTGCAGTGAGAGGTGGAAAGGATAACTGCCTGCAGCAAGGCTCCTCCAGCCTACAAGCATTCCCCTACAGCAGCACAGCTCCTTCCTGACCAATCTATTACAGTCCTAAGAAAGGTAGTTTAGTTCCCACAGAATCTGTTACAGATCCAGAAACAGCCACTCTGGCTGAGCTGGTCCTGCTCCTTCTGCCTCTGGCTGCTCTTTGATTCACTGGGAGACTTTTTACATAAACAACTCAGGCTGGAGAGGAGAAGGCTCCCAGGTGACCTTAGTGTGGCCTTGCAGTAGCTTAAGGGAGCTACAAGAAAGCTGGGGAGGGACTTTTTAGGCTGCCAGGTTGTGACAGGACTGAGGGGAATGGAACAAAGCTGGAAATGGGGAGAGTCAGCCTGGATGTTAGGAAGGAGTTGTTCAGCAGGAGGGTGGTGAGAGCCTGGCAGGGGTTCCCAGGGAGGTGGTGGAAGCCTCATCCCTGGAGGTGTTTAAGGCCAGGCTGGATGAGGCTGTGGCCAGCCTGATCTAGTGTGAGGTGTCCCTGGGCATGGCAGGGGGCTGGAACTGGCTGCTCCTTGTGGTCCCTTCCAGCCCTGCCTGATTCTATGAATGATTCTATGATTCTAACTACCTCTTTCTTGTTCATATTTGCCCCTCCAAGTGTTCTCAGCCCACTGCTGAGTCTCTGAGCCACACCACTACATATCTCACTGTTTGTATAGGCTGAGCTGCCTTGCTTCAGCCTGCATTGCTTCCAGGTTTGCTTCACCTCTGTGTTCAGCCACAGCATCTCTGAGCTCCAGGGAAGCAGAACCACAGCCTTTCCCTTTTCCTTTTCTCATTCCCAGACTTTTTCTTTTCTCATTCCTGGACTTTTCCTTTTCTCATTCCCAGCCTTTCCCTTTTCTCCTTTTCCTTTTGTCCTTCCCAGCTTTTTCCTTTTCCAATTCCCAGACTTTTCCTTTTATCATTTTTCATGCTAAGCAGCAGGGCTTCACTTATCAATACTTTACATGCCTGGGAACATTTAATTGATCAGATGCAAGTGTTTTTTTGTCTCATGACAGAGAAGTGTCACTGAGTGGAGGGCAAAGCCTCGCTTCAGTTGGCCACTGACACATCTGCTGCTCCTTGGCATATTCATTTCCATTTTACAGACTAAAAACTCCCACCTCTGACTAAAGGATGTGGCTGTGTGGATTGTGTTTACTGCATTTAATTGATACCTGTATGAAAGAGGTTGCTATTTACTTTAGAAGCTGAGAAAACAAAACACCCTCCAGCCCTATGCTGCAATTTGTGCTGTGTGGAGGACTCCTGGCCTGAGAGGGCTTCATTTATTTCAGCTCTGTTTGTTTTAGCTGCACTCTAAGGGTGGAAAGAGCTGGCAGTGACACTGGGGACATGAGCAGCTCCTACAGAACCAAACCAGTGCTCTGCTTGGTGCTGCCACTCTGCAGCCTGCAGTGCTTTGCAAACCTTGGGTAGCCAAGGTCTGGTCATAGAACTATTGAACCATTAAGGCTGGGAAAGACTTCCAAGCATCATCCAACCTGACCAGCAACCCAGCACCACCATGGCCACTAAACCCAGCAACCCAGCACCACCATGGCCACTAAACCATGGCCACAAGTGGCCATGGCCATGAGTTCCTGGCACACCTGCAGGGATGGGGACTTCAGCACCTCCCTGGGCAGTCTGTGACAATCCCTGACCACTCCTGCAGCAAAGACATTTTTCCTCTCTATGAAAATCACCCAGACTAAGCTCAGCCAGCTGGAAGTTAAGGACTGAAGCTGTATTTACAGCTTAGCACAATTTACAAGAAGATATATGCACAATAGACAGGAATATTTATAGAAATATACAGCAATATACAAGTTAAAGGTGATACAGAAGCACAATTCCCCTCCCAGAAATCGGAGTCCCCAGGAGGGGCTCCCAACCACCCTTCCACCTTCTTCCCACCCCTCTGCCTTACCCCAGGGTCTGCCTTACGTGCAAGGTGAGTTGGGAGGATGGGCAAGGGGGTTTAGAAGCAGAAGGATGAGTTGGGTTAACAGCAGAAGCCCAGGAGCAGACACACTGACTCCAACAGAGACTCTGCCTTATCTATGTCTGTGTCCTTGCTTTTGTATCTCTCAGCAAGCCCTTGAGTGAAGCAGACGTCACCATTCTTTTCTTTTCACAGCCTAGCATCCAATTTTTGTCATTAAAATATTCCAATTAGCCTCAATCCAGCACACTCTTCTCCAGCCTAACCCTGCCCCGGCACAGTTTCAGGCCATTGCCTCTTGTCCCATCAGTAGTTACTTGGGGGAAGAGACCAAGCCCAGGGAGCTGCAGAGCAATGAGCTCTGTCCTCAGCCTCCTCTCCAGGCTGCACACCCTCAGATGCTTCTCCCCAGCACTGTCCTCCAGACCCTTCCCCACCTTTGTTCCCCTTCTCTAGACCTGCTCCAGCCCCTCCGTGTCCTCACCCTGTCGATTTCAGGCCGGGCCATGAGCTGTACCCTGCAAACCTTCCTCGTTACCCGCGAGCAGAACGCCTGTGGAGGTGTCCTCGCCTGTCTCAAGCTGAGCGCAGCAGATGCAGCAGGATAGGAGCTCTCACTCCTTAATTTAATGAGTTTATTTCTGCCTCTCTGCTTCGAAAACTCCACACGGAGCATGCAGAGGAGGGGATATACCTTGTGTTACAGCAGAGAACGATGCACGGCGCAGGAAAACAGGATCAAAACAGGACATTTGGCTGGAGAGTTTTTATTCTGAGGAAGCGGAGGTGTGTTAGAGATACATAAAGCAGCGCTTGGGCTCGGGCGGGCACCTGCTCGGCCGCCGCTGTCAGGGCGAGCAGGGCACAGCTGCCTCTGCTGAGGGCATCGCCGAGGTGAGGACAGGAGGCTGAAGAGCTCAAAAGGCAACTCCGGCGGCGGTGGCGCCTCGGCTGCTCCCCGGCCCGGCGGGGAGCGGTTCCGGAGGCGCTGTTGTGGGGGGGCAGCGCTGCCTCCGGGCCGCCCCCTCCCGGCCGGACTCCGTTTCCCAGCCTGCCCCGCGCCGCCGCGGCCTGCTGCCGGGAGAGGCCGGGCCCGGTCGGCCAAGATGGCGGAGGGGGTGCTGAGCCCCGGCGTGAACCTGGAGGCCTTTTCGCAGGCCATCGCCGCCATCCAGGCGCTGCGCTCCAGCGTGACGCGGGTCTTCGACTGCCTGAAGGATGGGATGCGGAACAAGGAGACCCTGGAGGGCCGCGAAAAGGGCTTCGTGGCCACCTTCCAGGAGAGCCTGCACTCCGTCAGCCGCGACCTGGGGTGAGCGGGTGGCCCCGAGGGACTTTCCCCGGTGTCGGCGTGCGATCGGGTCCTGTCCCCCCAGTCCGGCTCTGCGCGGGTGGCACGGGGAGGGGGCCGCGTCCCTGGGTCCCCTTGGCGAGCTCCTGCCGTGCCCAGGGCCTGTCCCCCGGAGGACCTCGACGGTGTCCGCTGCCAGGGAAGTTTTAGGCGAGGAGATGTGAAGGCGCTGCCCTTTGTGTCTCCTTTTCCCTGCGCTTGCCTCTTCCCGGGGTGGCTCTCTCCAAAGGGGTGAACGCAGCTTGTAGCATACAGGCAGGTTGGGTTGTGCTTGCCTTGTTTTAAAAGAATTGCGTCGGCAAGGTGAATGCTGCTGGTTGCTGGGATATTTTTTTTTCTTTCTTCTTTTGAAGCTTTTTGTTAAAAAAATTCCAAGGCTGTCCAAAAAGAACCATTTTGTTACTGAAACTTGTAAGGCCGAGAGGCCAGCACAGGTGGGAAGGGTTGGTTAGCAGCAGCAGGATTGTGGCATGCAGACAGAGGCAGGTTGAGGTTTGATTGTCCCTGTGGATCCTGCCAGGGAGCTGCTGATGCTACCATAAATTCCAGTTGTTAAAGCAAACCCTTGGAGACTTCAAATGAAAGCTTTCAGAGAGAGACATTCTTGAAAAAACAATCATAAACCCAAACTTTTTTACCTCAGCCTTAAAAGATAAAATGGCTTAGTGCATCCCTGGGTTCTGTGTCCTCCTGGGAGCCATCAGTCCTGTCCAAGGGTGGGCCAAGTGCAGGACTACCTTTTCCCAGCATGTCTGCTGACCTACAGGGATTTAAGTGCCCAGGGTCTTCTGCACGAGTTTTTTCTTGCTGCCTAAGAGGCCTGCCTGCTTTTTATTTCTGATGGTGACAATGAGTTTTGTTCCCTGCTCCCTGCCTCTTTGGGAAAGGATGATAGATATAAGTGATCTTATAAGTGATGTTGGTCACAGCTCCTTAGCCTCCTGTTGCATCTCTTTGGTTTTTTACTCTTTTCAAGTTGAGGAGGCTTGGTGGTGTCCTTGGAAGCCATGCAGGAAGGTTGAGAGGGGATCTGATCAATGTCTGTAAATATCTGAGGGATGGGTGTCAGGATGAAGGTGCCAGACTCTTTGCAGTGGTGCCCAGTGACAGGACAAGGAGCAGTGGGTACAAGCTAGAACCCAGGAGGTTCCACCTTAACATGAGGAGAAACTTGTTTGGTGTGAATGTGGAGCAGGCTGCCCAGAGAAGAGAAGGCTCAAGGTGGGGATCATTGCTCTCTGTAAGAACCTGAAAGGAGGTTGTAGCCAGCTGGGGTTGATGTCTTCTGCCAGGCACCCAGGACAGAAGAAGAGGACACAGCCTCAAGCTGTGCCAGGGCAGGTTCAGGATGGACATTAGGAAGAAGTTCTTCACAGCAAGAGTGGCTGGCATTGGGATGGGCTGCCCAGGGAGGTGGTGGAGTGCCCATCCCTGGAGGTGTTTAAGAGGAGGCTGCATGAGGCACTTTGTGCCATGGGTTAGTTAATCAGAAGGGTTAGGTGCTAGGCTGGACTTGATCTCAGATCTTTTCCAACCTGCTTAATTGTGTGATTCTGAGAGGTTGTGGAGTCTCCTCTGGAGACTTTGAAGCCTCACCTGGCTGCATTCCTGGGTGACCTGCCCTGGGTGACCCTGCCTTGGCAGGGGAGTTGGAGGTTTGGAGGACCCTTCCAACCCCTACCATGCTGTGATTCTGTGCTGGTGGAGTGCAGAAGTCTATCAGTTCTCTGATAGTTGGTGTTTATATTCATAACCTTCATTCAACACAAGTGCAGGTCCTGAGGTTTTTCTTCAGAGTGGTTCTCACAAGTCCCCCTTCGAAGGGTCTGAATCCTGCTTTTGATTTAGTGGAAGTTCTGCAGTTCAGAGTTGGCTGGAATGTCAGAAGTCAAAAGGAAAGGCACCTGATTAGTCATGTCACTTGGAGCCCTGTGTGTTATCTCTGTGCTAAGTACTCAGCCTTTCTTCTCCAGCTGATTAATGCAGGCTTTAAAAACTTGCTTAACTTGTGTTATTATTAAATGGAGTCTGACAAATGAGCTGTGAAGCCATGACAGAGGACTTCACAGTAAGAGGGTTTTTATTATGGGGAAATGGTGCTGCTTATCCTCCAGGTGAGTATTTTATGCAGGTCATGAAAATAAGAGAGATGGGGGTTGGAAGGGACCTCTGGAGGTCATCTAGACAGAAGAGATCTTGGAATGTGTCTGCTGCAGAGATCATAGAATCAGTCAGGGCTGGAAGGGACCACAAGGATCAGCCAGTCCCAACCCCCCTGCCATGCCCAGGGACACCTCACACTAGATCAGGCTGGCCACAGCCTCATCCAACCTGGCCTTAAACACCTCCAGGGATGAGGCTTCCAACACCTCCCTGGGCAACCCCTGCCAGGCTCTCACCACCCTCGTGCTGAACAACTCCTTCCTAACCTCCAGTCTGAATCTCCCCATTTCCAGCTTTCCTTCATTCCCCCTAGTCCTGTCCCTACCTGACACCTTAAAAAGTCCCTCCCCAGCTCTCTTGTAGCCCCCTTCAGACACTGCAAGGCCACAATAAGGTCACCTGGGAGCCTTCTCTTCTCCAGACTGCACGGCCCAACTCCCTCAGTCTCTCCTCAGATCAAGTCCAACCCCCTGCCAGAGCAGGCTCACCTAGTGCAGGTCATGCAGGAACACATCCAGATGGGTGTTGAAAGTCTCCAAAGAAGGAGACTCCACAACCTCTCAGGGCAGCCTGCTCCAGGCCTCCAGCACCCTCAGTCAAGAAGTGTCTCCTCATGCTGAGGTGGAACCTTCTGTGCTCTACCTTGTACCCCCTGCTAATGCATCACAAACTTTGCAGGTCACTCTTCAGGCTTAGGCCTGGTGCCAGTTCTTTCAGAGGATGATGTTAATTCCTAGCTCTCTGATGAGGCTTCTGCCTGCTTGCTGGTTGAAAAGCTCCTCCTACTATTGCAGGCAATGCTAAAGGCAGAACTTTGCAGTTTCATTGCTCAGAAGGTGCCCTGGGTTCTGGAAGTGCTTATGAAGAGGACCTGCTATAGTTTGACTCCTTTCAGGTTGTCTTGCAAAGACTCTTGGTTGGTGCTTTCTCCCTGAGAAGTGCTCAGCTGCTCTTGGCTTCTGTTTTCCTCCAAAGCTTAACAACTACCAGAGCACCTTACCTTGTTTGGATAATGAGGATTGCTTTGTATCAAACTGGGGAGGTCTTTGAAGCTCACTGAGATACTCAAGTAGAGTTTCTGCATGATTGCTATCCCTGCAGGAGGACTTTGTGGATCTCAGATACCTGCACCTGCAGATCTGACTTGGGAAAAATGGCTTAAAATTGCCCTTCTGTTCTCCTGCAGGGAGCTGGAACGTCTGAGCAACCTTGTGGGTAAACCATCTGAGAACCACCCTCTGCACAACAGTGGACTGCTGAGCCTAGATCCTGTCCAGGATAAAACTCCTCTCTACAGCCAACTTCTTCAAGCCTACAAATGGTCAAATAAGGTAAGGGAGTAACAGCAGTGTCATCGAGTTGTGTGTCCCTACAGAAGGTTTGATTTGTGATTTACTAACTTCTCAGTGTTTGTCAAAATGGAGAGGGTTTTTTGAAGCTGAGGAGCACAGTCACAGAATGGCTCAGGTTGGAAGGGTCCTCAAAGATCAGCTGCTCCAACCTCTTTGCCATGGCCTGGGACACCTCTCAGCTACACTTGGTTGCCCAAGGCTTCATCAGATCTGGCTTAGCACTGCCAGGGTGGAGACATCCACAAGCTCCCTGGGCAGCCTGTTCCAGAGTCTCACCACCCTTGTACTGGAGAACTCCTCCTGACCCCATTCCTCTTTCTTCTCCTGTTCTTGAGGACTGCTCTGCTGTGTAGTGTGACAGCTGCACCTTGGCTGCCATCAGTGTAACTTTGGATGCTTTGGCATCAGTTTTCATGAAGGAGTTTCCAGTTCAGCCCAGGTTGGTTTTCCCATTTCCCCTTCTGTGCTGGCAGGGGGTCACTGTGGGGCAGAGCTGCTGTGGTTTAGCTCAGACACAGGCTAAATGTGGGCATGGATTCTGATTTCAGAAGGCAGAAAGTTTTGGTATCCTATGTACTCCAGTGTTCTGGGAGAAAACCTGTGGGGTTTGTCCTCTTATCTCTTGAATTTGTTTCCTAGGTAAAATGAAAGATACTCTTTAAGTTGTACTTAAATAGCTGCTCTCTACCCAGTGGTGGTTCTGAGCTTTGCTAGCAGCCTTTCTAGGCTTTGCAGTAAGCAGCCATGGGTGGGCTGCTCCTGGTCTCACAGCAGATGTGAGAGGTGTGAGCTGCTGGATTTACCAGCACAGACCCTGCTGCTGCTTGTACCATGTTGCTGCTTCATTCTTCACTGCTAAATCCACTTCTTGAGTTATTTCATTCCACCTTTGGCTGCCTTCTCCGTTCCTGCTCCGTGTGTCTGGTGTTTGCTGTTGCTTTGGAGGGAGGACTGAGCTGTGGTGATGTTTCAATACACTTTATGTCTGTCCCCATTTAATTTTTAATTTGTGACCCCTTTGTGGCTGGCTTGCTTGTATTTTTGATGAGCTGAGATCAGGACATTTTCCTCCCTCTTAGATTGCTCATGCATTACTGATGGCATGAATAGCCACATGGCTGCCAGGGGAGATGGAGTGTGGAGTTTTGGGGCTGTGGTGCAATTCCAAAGAGGAAAATGAGCACACAGGCTGTGTTCCATGTGTCTGGGCATTCTGTTTTTAAAACACTGAGGGGCTGGTGGCAGTGGCTTGTTGAACAGTAAGTAAGATTAGCAATAATAGCTGGGCTGTCTCAGCAGAAGCAAATTGTTCAGTGTATCAAAGCACTACAGGTTTGCAGATTGCATCCTGTGGAAGGGACCCTCAAAGGTCATCTTGCTCAGTCCCTGTCAGGGGACACCCTCAGCCAGTTGGGTCAGGCTGCCCAGGGCCACAGCAAGTACTGTGTATTTAAAACTCTCAAATTTTCAAATTTTTCTTTTGATACAGAACAGCAGCTCAGGCCTGAAATGGTTGTTCTTAAAACAAACAACAACAACCAAACAAAAACACCAAAACAACCCCAGAATGCCAAAAGCTCAAGCCAAAACCTCTCCAAGCTTTTCCAAAGTTATCTGACACCAAACTGGGAGTTGTTGCTGACACCCCCCGAGGCTGTGCTGTCATTCAGTGAGACCTGACCAGGCTGGAGAGTTGCGTGGGGAGAAATGGAAGGAAATCCAACAAAGGCAAGAACAGAGTCTTGCATCTGGGAAGGAGCAACCTCATGGGGGCTGATGTGTTGGAGAGCAACTCTGGGGAATAGGACCTGGAGGTCCTGGTGGATGTGAGCCAGCAATGTGCCCTTGTGGCCAACAAGGCCAAGGGCATCCTGGGGTGGATTAGAAGGATTGTGGTGAGTAGGCTGAGAGAGGTTCTCCTGCCCCTCTGCTCTGCCCTGGTGAGGCCACAGCTGGAGTATTGTGTCCTGTTCTGAGCCTTCTTTACCTGCTCCCAAGAGCCTGTTTTTTCCTAGTTTCTCTGCTTCTGAGGATCTGAAGTTTATCTGCTCCACAGGCAGAGCAAAGCAGAGTGGGGAGAAAGTCAACCTTTCCTTGCAGAGGTGTTATCTTGGCAGCAGTTGTTATTTATTAGCACCTGCTATCTTGATATTTACTTACTGTAGTTTACCATCTGCAGAACTATTGGGTAAAGTTGTCAGGATAATGGAAGCAGCTGTTTGGCAACACAACAGCTTGTCAAATGCATTAATTACACACCCATGCAGCTGTAAAGGAACTTTTTCCTTTTCCAGGTGTTGAACAGAGCTCAGGAGCTATAGCTGAAAGACACAGGAAGCTGATCTGGCTGCAGGCAAGAGCTAAAGACTTTTCCTGCTTTGCTTTAGCTCCTTTGTCTGAGGAATGATACAAGTAAATCACATTGCCTGAGGGGTGCATGGAGGCATGTAGTAGCCATGCAACAATATTTGGCTCTGCTTGATAAATCTTTTTTTCTCCCTCCTCTTCCATTTTATTCAATTATTAACTTCATTCAATTATTAATTTTAGGTAAGAAAAGAGGTTTTCTTCATTACAATCGAAGTGCTGTTTCCCAGAAGGATCCATATGTGGCCTTTAATGTAATAGTGAAGATATAATATTGGCTGAGATAAAAATGAGCTCTCATTCTGGAGGGGTAATGCAGATGAAGTGTTATTGGGAAGTTAGGAAGCATGTGGGAATCAGAGGGCATCTTCATGGGGACTGTGTTCAGTAATTGCAGCTCCATTCTGGGGTTTGGAGCTAAAAACATCTTAGCTGTTGTGTTGGTTATTTTTGTGTGTGCTATGATTGTTGTGTCTGAGCAGCTGGAATCTGAGATGACAGCAGCAGTCAGAAAGGTTTCTGATTTGTTTGTGTGAGGCTTGATGCTACCTGGAAGAGTCAGGACTGGATCTGCAGGGTGCTGCTGCTTTGCCTCCCACTACCAGGTGCTAGCTGCTTGCATTCTATTGGAATTCAAAGGAAGCTGCCCCAGGGGAGAATGCATCAGCTACAAGTTTGGATGAAAAGAATGTTTAAAAGTCACTTACTGGACTGAAATACTGATGAAGTTCTCATTTTTTAAAGAGATGTGACCTCATTTGTGTCAGAGCACTTGAGCAGCTTGCTTCAGGACACTTCTGTGAGTGCCCTTCCAGCTCAGGGGTGCTTCTTGTGGTCCCAGTAGATGAAGCAATGATCTCTTCAGTGAGAGCATCATTTACCAAGCAACTCTGTGTGTTTCTTGGTGATTGTTCTTGGTTCAGGCTGGCAAAGGGACCTTATGGGGTAGGGAAAAGCCACTTGATGATGTGGCTAAGACCATAATATACACCTCATAGAATCAGAGTGGTTGGAAGGGACCTTAAAGATCATCCAGTTCCAATCCTCTGCCATGGGCAGGGACACCTCCTGCTAGAGCAGGATGCTCAAGGCCTTGAACACTTCCAGGCTTGGAGCCTCCACATTGTCTCTAGGTGACTGTTCCAGTGCCTCACCACCCTCCTGAGGAACAATTTCTTCCTCATGTCTCATCTAAATCCAGCTCCTTTCAGTTTGAAACTATTCCCCCTTGTCTTGTCATTCCATGCCTTTGACAAAAGTTCCTCTTCAGCTCTGCTCTGAGCTCTCCCTGGAGCCTTCTCTAAGGATGAGTTACTTCCCCATCTATAAAACATTTAATAAAGCTTCTGATGGTGTGGCCTGCCCCAGCTGCAGTAGTGCTGGAGGTCACAGCAGCTGCAGAGTTTTGAAATCCCCGAGTTTGAACTTGTTCTTTGAGTGGTACAAACTTTTGCTTTCCATCTGCTGCCTTAGTGAGGCTTTTTCCTTACCTGTAGTGTGCATTCATTCATCCTCTCTGCCCTTGGCAAAGCATTTGTAAACTCTGGCCCTGTGCATGCCCCAGGCAGTGCCTGTTGAGGTGTTTCCATTGCAGTGGAACAGAAAACAGCCAGCCTGGTTCCTACCCACTGAGCAAGGCAAATGCTTTGTGGGGTGAGCTTCCCCTCTCTTCATGGGGTGCTGTCAAGTATTTCATGCCCAACATCTGAGCTTTAATCACTGCTAGAGATGTGCTTACATGCTTTTGCTTGAAGGGTATATGCAAAATGCATCAACTACCAAACCACTGCAGAGTTGGTCTTTCTGGCACACTTAAACAGTGAGTTTGTTGGATAGCAGCAAACAAAGCTGCCCTGAGCTGCTGAGCAGTACTGGTGTTAGCAGAGTTTCCTTGCCCAAGTGAAAATTCTGCCTTCTAGGAGTTGTCTTTCATTTTGTTCCTCCCCTTTTGCACTGAAGAGTGTTCAGCCTTACAAATGCTATTGCCAGCAGCAGAAGTGAAGGAAATTTAGGGCAATTGTAGCCTTGAACAGTAACCTGTACTAGTGGGAGGTGTCCCTGCCTATGGCAGAGAGTTGGAACTAGATGATCCTTGAGGTCCCTTCCAACCTTACCATTCTGTGATTTTATATTTTAAATCTTGGCCTTGATTTTTAACTTCACTGAAGCCCTCTTGTAAAGTCTACTCTCCTGTAGACTTTACACTGTCAGAGTATTGTAAATGTTCCAAGGGGACACTAGGGAGGAGTTGCCCAGAGAGGTGGTGAAGGCTCCATCCCTGGAGACATTCCATGTCTCTGGGGCTCTGAGCAACCTCATCTAGTTGGGGATGTCCTTGCTTATTGCAGGAGGGTTAGGCTATCACAGAATGGTTTGGGTTGGAAAGGACCTTAAAGATCATCTAGTTCCAGTCCCCCCCAAAGGCAGGGACACCTCCCACTAGAACAGGTCACTCAGGACCTCATCCAGCCTGGTCCTGAACACCTCCAGGGAGGTTGTGGAGCACAGAATGTGATCAAAGATCACACTCTGTGCTTCTGTGCTCCACAACTTCCCTGAGCACCCTGTTCCAGTGTCTCCCCACCCTCAGTGTAATGAATTTCCACCTAATCTCCAGTCTCAATCTCCTCTGGCTCTAGCCCTTGAGCCAGACCAGATGAGCTTGAGGGATCCCTTCCAACCAAGTGCATTCTGTGATTCTGTGAGCTGAACAAAGCTGGGCAGGACTTGTCATCAGTTTGTGTACAAGTAACATGCTGGCAAATACAAAATGACCTGAAAGAATTACTGTTGGGCTGCACATTGAAGCCCAAGAAGATATTTGGATCTGAATTTGTTACCTCTTAGCTTCCTCTTGGTTTTACATAAATTCAAAATCGAACTGTTGAGATTGCCAGTAATGAGTTAAAATGATTTTCTGTCCCATGACAGAGGAGCAAAGGAATATATAGGTTTTGTTTATTAAATTATTGGGATGTGTTCACTGATAAATTATTTGGCTAAATTGGGTTTGTTGGAGGTCTCAAAAAGAAATCAATAGAGCCTGCAGAGAAAGTCCAGGCTTGTTACGACTGCCCTTGGTAGCTTCGTATTGATTAGACACAAATATTGAGCTTAATGACAATAAATGACATTAAATGTTAACCATAACAGGAGTGGAACACTGCTGAAGTAATTTTTTGTTGTTGTTCATCCTGATTGTAAAGTGAAGTGTTCATTCCAAAGAACATTAATTCTAGTTTTGGGATGTGCTCAAACATTCAGAATTCAATGTAGTTTTCCAGTGGCATGGACAGTGTAAGTGAATTACTGCCTTGGCAGGGCTCTGGAAGTTCAGGCAGGTGGCCAAGATTTTGTCCTTTCAGGACTTTCTTCATACAGAAATGCAGTGTTACAGTGCTGGCTGGAGATGGTAGAATCACAGAGTGTTAGGAAGGGACCTCTAGGGATCGAGTCCAACCTCCCTGCCAGAGCAGGACCACCAGGGGCAGGAACACATCCAGATGGGGCTTGACGGGCTCCAGAGAAGGAGACTCCACAGCCTCTCAGCAGAAGGAGCTGAATTCCCAGTTCCAGAAAGACAGGAGTCTACTAGAGGGAGTAGAACAAGGAGCAGTTGGTACAAGCTGGAACCCAGGAGGTTCCACCTCAAGATGAGGAGAAACTTCTTTGGTGTGAGGGTGCTGGAGGCCTGGAGCAGGCTGCCCAGAGAGGTTGTGGAGGCTCCTTCTCTGGAGACTTTCAAACCCACCTGGATGCATTCCTGAGGGACCTGCCTCAGGTGATCCTGCTCTGGCAGGGGATTGGACTTTGTTGTAACCTTGAACAAGATGCATGTTGGGTTCTTTTTTTCTCCTGTGCCTCATTTTCCTGCAGGATAAAACAGGCTAATACTTAACCTACTTCTTGGGAGAGTTTCTAGTCTAAATGTGTCTCAAGTGCATTGGGTTCTTTGGACAGAAATGCTTTGTGGATGCCAAGGATTGTGACTAATGTTTGCCTGGCAGCCTGGAGAAATGCCCTTTATGGGCTTTTAATTCTGTGGCATTTTAGGCAGAAACGTTTGGGTGAAGTGCCCTTGCTGTGCAGAATGACATCAGCAGTGGGGGTTGGTGTGTTTGATGTGACTGGGAAGCAGGTGGTTACCTCTCTGCTTCCAACTGCTGTAAATATTAATTGCTGCTCACTTGTCTGCCTGGAGAAGAGGGGATTTTAGTACTGCAGCCTGGGAGTTAGTGACCAGCAATGGCAGGGGTGGCAACTGCAGGTGGTGTGCAAGTTATGCTTGATATGGGGAGGTGAGGGGAAAAGCTGTGGTGGGCAACAAACTGACAGTTCAAAATGTAAAGCAGAGAGGCAGGAATGACAAAGTCTGGTTATGCTTCACTGGAGGACGAGAAAGGAATTCATAGAATGGTCTGGGTTGGAAGGGACCTTGAGAATCATCTAATTCCAGCCCCCCTGCCGTGGGCAGGGACACTTCCACTATTCCTCTGGGGCTCTGTAAGCTCTGCAGTGATAGCTGAAAAGAAGTGAAGACAGAAAACAGTGAAACCCAGGATGAAAATGGGGAAGCAGCAGCAAAAGCAAAGGCAGAAGCAGCAGCTGCTGTGTGTTGCATGGGATTTATTCTCCCCAGAGATCCTGCCTAAAGCATCTTCTGGGAGCATT
Source organism: Ramphastos sulfuratus (assembly GCA_013399055.1). NCBI lineage: Eukaryota > Metazoa > Chordata > Aves > Piciformes > Ramphastidae > Ramphastos > Ramphastos sulfuratus. The sequence continues at coordinate 81,871 of WBNM01015679.1, read as the reverse complement.
AGGGATGGGTAACATCAGCTGTGTCCATCTTCTTCTTGGAGGCTGCAGGAGTCAGGTGGGGTCCTGGGAGTCTGCAGCTCTTGGAGGTGTTTCTTTGCCTTTGATTCCTATGTTTGTTTTGAACAAAAACCCAACCTGGGGCTATCTTAACTATTTTATTGTTACCATCTGTAACTGCAAAAGTGGCTTTGACACCTAATAGTTGGAACAAAAGGAAATGAAAATTACCAATTCCTTTATTCTTTGCACTACTGGCAAGATGCTTTGACTGTGCCACATCACCTGCCTTGTGCCAGCCCCTGGGTTTGAGTTGCTTTGACAAGAAGGGCAAGGAAGCTGGGGAAGGTTCTGGAAAATAGGGCTGGGGAGGAGCAGCTGAGGGAGCTGGGGGTGTGCAGTGTGGAGCAGAGGAGGCTGAGGGCAGAGCTCATTGCTCTCCACAGCTCCCTGAAAGGAGGCTGCAGTGAAGTGAGGTTGGTCTATCATCTGACACTAGGGAGAAGAGAAAGGAGAGGAAATGGCCTAAAATTGTGCCAGGGGAGTGTTAGGTTGGAGATTAGTAACAATTTCTTTGCTGCAAGAGCAGTCAGGGATTGGCACAGGCTGCCCAGGGAGGTGGTGGAGTCTCCATCCCTGGAGGGCTTCAAGAAATGTGTGGCCATGGCACATGGTTTAATGGCCATGGTGGTGGTGGTTGGTGGTTGGACTCAGTGATCTTAGAGAGCTCTTCCCCATCCCAAACAACTGTGTGGCATTTTAGCAGCCTGGGGTTAGTTTCTCACTAAGGGAAGGGTGTTGATTAACTTCTTACTTAGAGAACTCATCAGCCTTTGATGGGGGTTTGGTTGTTACCTGGTTTGAATACTTTGTGATCTTCCCAGAGTAACAAGAGTGAGAATCCACACCAGGATGTTACTGTGAAATTCTTTGGGCACATCTCACTTTTTCTTTCTAGGTTTTTGTGTGAATGTTTAGTTTCAGATCTGAAGTGACCTGAGAGCAGCATATTGTGTGTTGTTTTTTTTTTCCTCTTGCTGTGCTTCGTTTGTTGTTTCTCAACAGTTTTGTGTTTTTTTTTTTTTTTTTCCCAAGGCTGTGATCAAAATAATGCTGTGAGCAGCCCTGGTCTCACTTTCCCTAATGATGGGAAGTGATATATCAATCCACACCATTATCAATCACAGTCTCCTTGTCAGCTGGGGAGAATTATTTAATGCTTTGCAACACCTTTATTTGCTAATGAATGGAGCTTCCCCTCCCCCCAGTTTCTTTGAGAAGTATTAATGTGCTAGCTGTTAGCTTATTTCAGGATGGAGATGATTGATGTTGCTCTATTTTAACCAAAACACTTCTGCCCACTCCTGGTTCTTCCTCTCCTAACTCTTTTTCCCCCCTTTCTGCAAGGACTCTTCATACAGTTGATGCTGGATGGCTGAATTATGTAATTTGTACGTCAGTGATCACTTTCTGGGCTGCAGGATGTGATCATCAAACCAATTTGGTTAAGACTGCATTGCTCTGCATAGAACAGACCTGGAATCACACTGAGCTGTGCACAGGCACATATAGAAGCATGGCTTAATAAAGTCATGGTACAGCAAGCATTAGCTGGAAAGAAAAAGGCTTTACTTCTGCAAGTTGAGAAATGGCACAGAACCCCAGCATGGTGGGGTTGGAGGGGACCTCTGGAGCTCATCCAGTCCAACCCCTCTGCTAAAGCAGGGCACCCTCAGCAGCTTGCCCAGCATCACAATGCCCAGGTGGGGTTGGGATCCCTCCAGAAGAGACTCCACACCCCCCCTGGGCAGCCTGCTCCAAGGCTCCAGCACCCTCACACCAAAGAAGATTCTCCTCATGTTCAGATGGAACCTCCTGGGTTGCAGTTTGTGCCCATTGCCCCTTGTCCTGTGGCTGAGCAGTACTGAGCAGAGCCTGGCCCCAGCCTCTTGCCCCCCACCCTTTAGCTTCTGCTGAGCATTGCTCAGATCCCCTCTGGGGCTGCTCTTCTGCAGGCTCAGCAGCCCCAGGGCTCTAAGCCTTTCCTCTTCTCAGCGATGTTCCAGGCCCCTCAGCATCATTGTGGCTCTCTTCAGCAAAGTGTAACTTCTTGTAAGGTTGTCAAGGGATCAGTTGTAGACTCTCTAGGACTGTAGAACAAGAGCAGCATTGTAAGAAACCTTGGGACCAAACATCCCTTTGAATTTCAGCTTTCTCTGCTGTCTCAGCTCTTGGTGGCTCACACTGGTGCTGCAAGCCTTAATGATCTGCTAACTGGTGGCCACTGTGAAAGCACAGAGGATGATTCCAGAGCCTCAAAAGTTGCCTCTCTTACTTTGAGGCAAATTAAAGATGTTTGTAAAGCATTTGGGGGCCTTCATGTGAAGGGCACTGGAGACATCTGAGCACTAATATAAAATTAGTGATAGAGGAGATAAGCAGCCCATTGATATTCTTTCTATGGAAAAGATTTTGCTATAGCTGCTAGAGGAAATCAAATAAAATGGAAAATTTCATGATGTCACCTTGTTGCTCTCTGCTATTGTTGTTGTCAGCTCTTTGTGTGTGACTTCTTTGGTGTTTTTAATGCAGAAGTGTGCTCAGCTCTAATCTTGTTTGGACTTCTCTGTTGGACTTACTAAAGTTGGCCACCAGAGTTCACAGAGTGGTGTTAGCTGTTTGAATCACACAGAAGCAATACCCAATTCTTCCCCCTTTTATCTTAATCAGATACTATTGAGAACTGGGCTACAAACATGGAAATCACCTAAAAGCTAATAAAATTGACAATAGGCTGAGTGAGGAGCTGTGTGTAATGAAAAGTGCAGCTCAGCTCCACTGGTTGGGCTGCTGCTCAGTGGAAATGTGCTTTGCAAACGTGTGGCAGCAGTTTTCTCTTCAGCAGAGCTGGGGCTGAGCTTCTGATGTCCTTAATCCAGAAGGTCTGTGGTGATCCTGGAAATCTCTTGCCTCGTGGGATGAACACATGCTGGCTTCTGTTTTCCTGGGAGGAAGGAATAGTCCTGCCCTGCAGGAGTGGTGTTGGTTTGTGGTTCTGATGCTGTGACAATCTGAGAATTGCCCAGGGAGGTTGTGGATCTCCCCTCTGTGGATGTGTTCAAGGCCAGGCTGGACGAGGCTTTGAGCAGCCTGGGCTGGTGGAAGGTGTCCCTGCCCTTGGCAGAGGCTTGGAACACCTTTGGGGTCTGCAGGTGAAATTTGCTTCAGATCCTGCTGGTACCTGACCAAGTTTTTAGGGATACTTCATTTTCCTCTGCTGAATGGTGTCTGTAGAAAAGCAAGGCACTGGGGTAAAATGCTGCCCCTTGAGAAATGGGTTGGGTTTTCCCCTTCCCTCCTGCCCCTGTAGTTCTCCTGTCTTGGGTCAGCTGGGAGTAGAAATGGGACAAACCAACATTCTAAGTGTGGCACTAAATTGCAGCCTGTGTGACTCTCTGGCTTGGTTGGTAGCTGCAGAAACACACCTTGGCTCTCCTGGAAGTTTGAGCAATGCCAGAGTCAGGCAGGTTTGGGGGTTGGTGGAAGCACAGAGACAAGAATATGAACATTGCACCCAGCTGCTTCACTCCTAACTCCCTTTGAGACAGGTCCCTTCTCTTGGCAGGAGCATTTACAATCTATTAGAGCTGTAAAATCCTGATGCTGTGGAGATAAAGATGATTTATCAGTCCATGTTATTACTTCCTCTGCCAATACAAGATTAGCCCAAGCAATGCTTAGCAGCTCATTTGATCTGATCTTAAATACCTGAATGTGAAGCTTCACTCAGGAACCAAATCAGAAATAAAATCTTCTTCCTGCTGCCATTTGTTCAATTAGAGTACACCTAGGGAAAGCTGTCCTGGGAATGAATAAAAGATTGAAGTGAAGCTGATTGCTCCTACCTGGTGCTCATCTTCTGCAGGTTTGATCTGCTCACAGAGAGATCAAAAGTTTCTGTCCCCTGAGCAGCAGTTACCTGATGCTCTGCTGGAAGGTTCTTGGCTGGGTGTGAAGTGTTCTGGTGTGCTGTGGTGCTCCATGGGGCCTGAGGCCTCGGGTAGGGAGTGAAATGCCTGCAAGGGGACAGTGAGAGTGAGCTGCCAGGTGAGCTGGTGCAGGGCTGCAGCTTGCCTGGGGCCTTAGTGACTTCTAAACCTGCTCCTTGGAGTGTCTCATGCTTTATATGCTCATGAATTGGCCTCTTCCCAGATGAGGCTTCTTCACAAGCACATCAAGTGACAAGCTGACAGTAATAACCAACAGACTCCTTGGGCAGAATTAATAGAGATCATGGTTATGAAGAGTAATGACCACATGGAAATGCTGAGGCTGTTTTCAGGAGGACTTTAGGTCTGGAAAGCAGAGTGATGGCCACAGCTTACAGCATGCAATCCAATCAGAGGGGCCTTTGATGCTCACAGCTGCACTTGGCAACAGGATTCTATTCAAAAGCAGCCCCAGTCTTGATTCATTTGGTGGCTTGAGCTTCTCTGACTGGCAGTGACATGGTGTGAGGTGCTCTGTGCACTGCCTGGGCTGTTAGACACAAAGGAGTTGATCCAGATGTGAAATAGGAGTGGTTTCCAAGAAGGATGCGATTGCTGCTTCAGTGCCTGTGCAGCTCAGTGCTGAAAATAAGCATTAAACCAGGGTGGCCAGCAGCAGTAGGGCTGTGTTTGCCCCCCTGGACTCAGCACGGTGAGGCCACACCTCAAATACTGGGTTCAGCTTTGGGCAGCTCACTCCAAGACATTGAGGAGTTGGAGTGTGTCCAGAGAAGGGCAGCAAAGCTGGGGAAGGGTCTGGAGAGGAGGGCTGGGGAGGAGCAGCTGAGGGAGCTGGGGGTGTGCAGCCTGGAGAAAAGGAGGCTGAGGGCAGAGCTCATTGCTCTCTGCAGCTCCCTGAAGGGAGGTTGGAGCAAGGAGGGGGTTGGACTCTTCTCCCTAGTATCAGGAGATAGAAAGAGAGGAAATATCCTGAAATTGTACCGGGGAGGTTTAGATTGGGCACAGGCTGCCCAGGGAGGTGGTGGAGTCCCCATCCCTGGAGGTGTTGAAGAAATGTGTGCCCATGGTGGTGCTGTGTTGATGGTTGGAATTGATGATCTTAAGAGGTTTTTTTATCCAACCAAAACAATTCTGTGATCTTATGAAAGCCTTTTAGGATCTGCAGATGTGCCCAAGAAGGAGCTGTCTGCAGGTACTGGTACAAGGGATGAGTTCAAGTGAATTATTTTCATCTCTCTGTCAAGAGCAGTTGAGTTTATTTCCTTATTGCAACTCCCTGCTACTGCTACAGGAGATGCAGAGCAGAAAGAATCCTCAGGTGTCTGGAAACTGTTTTAAGCTGCCCATGGTTTGAAACTGTTGAAGAATGTGTGCTATGAGCTGTTTGACATTTTTCCTTTTCCAAATGCTTAAAGGAATACATCTACATAAAGAGTGTTAAAAGGAGAGAGTCTTTGCCACAATGTCTGGAATCTTGGAATCTTCCTTTTAGTCCTCTCTTTTGGCTGACCACCACCAGAAGCAGCTGAATCCAATACCTGCTTTTATCTAGATAAAATAGGTTGGTTTTTTGGGTTTTTTTAATGGGGGGTGTGGGTGTGGTGTGTCTTGACAGCTTCTTTCTAGTTTTAGTCTAGCTCAGGTTAAAACAGCTGTTCCTAACTCCTGCAAACCAGGTTTGTTGGGAGGATTTTTTTTGGATGGAAATCTTGACATTCTCCACTGCAGCATTCCCAGGATCTCTCATTTCAGAAGTGGCTTTTCTTTCTGCTGAAAGAATTCTTCATTCAGAGAAAATGTCACTTTGGTATCAAACAAGGAGCAGTTAAAAGGATAATAGCTTCCACCACCCCCCTCCTGAGGTTAGCTCAGAGCCTGTGTAGATGACTACATGACTGAAGGAGAACACCCCTGTGTGGTTTACCATTAGTTAGGTTTTTTGTTCTGCTCCTCCCTGCCCTCCCCATCTGCTTTCAGTTGGGTTCTATTTAGAGGTTTCTCTGCACTCAGACTTCACAAGTTCTCTGCCTTGCCTTATGGTTCACTTTTTTACTCCTCACTCACATCATCTATTTTCAGGCTTGCCAATGGAGCGCTTCCAGCTTGCTCGCTGGTGTGTAGCTGGTGTGTAGCTGGTGTGTAGCTGGTGTGTAGCTGGTGTGTAGCGTCCCCCTTTTTTTTTGGTGGGAGAGGTTGTCTGCTCTGCATGGTCCCTCTTGCAGAGTATGTGGTGCCACCTTGTGTGGGCACTTGGGACACTTGGAGAACCAGAGAATTGTTCTGGTTGGAAAAGCCCTCTAAGGTTGGGTCCAACTATCAACCCAACAGCACCATGGCCTTTAGCCATGTCACAAGGTGCCATGTCCACAGGTTTCTTAAACACCTCCAGGGCTGGGGACTCCACCACCTTCCCAGGCAGACTGTGCCAATCATTGGATCTTCCTGTGAAGGGCATTCAGGATGTGAGCACTGCCATAGCTGGTAGAGGTGGTGAGCATCCTGTTGGTGGTGTTCAGATGGAAAAGAGAGTTTAGAGCTTCAAGAGGAAATCAAATAAAATAGAAAATGTCATGATGGGGAGACAGAAGGATTTGGAGGTGGCAGTGTGCCAAGTTCCCAGTGACTGGAGGGACTTGAGTTGTGCATCCTCTTCTTTCCTCTGTCCTTAGCTCTTGGGATGAGGTTTCAGAGGACACTTTGTTGTCCACATCCTTGTTTTCCCATCTATAAAATGAGGCTTGTGCTGCAGGCTGAGTACTCCAAGAAGTCCTAAGAGTAAGATCACTCCTGAGCCCACCATGGACCAAAAACCATCCTGAAGCCTCTTTGGGGTTGTTTTGTTCCAGCACAATCTCAAACTAACATCTCAGCTGTCAAGGAAGCTTTGCTGCTTCAAGAGCTGTTCAAAATGTTTTCACTTCCAAGTTCAGCGTTTGTCTGGCAAAGGCTTTTGGAGTGTTTTATCATTTTGGTTTTGCATTTTTCTTTTTCCCACAGCCTAAGGAACCTGGCTGGAGGTTGTGCTAGGATTAAGTGAGCTTACTGGCCTCTTCTTTCCATCCCTCTTGTGTACCTTGTATGAATACATCCTAATAACTATTGATACTGCATTCATCCTGCCAGGAGCTGAGACCTTTAGTGTCTGCTGATGCTGCACTTCTGATGGTGTGAGGTTTGTGTGGGGTTTTTTTTTTTTTTCTCTTTGCAAGTAAAATCAATTGAGAAAAATCTTGGTAGCTTCTCCAGCAAAAATAAAATGACTGTCCCAGGCAGGCACTGGAAGGGTGAGAAGTGTGGCTGTGCTCTTAGATCACACCCACAGGCTTGTGCCAGCAGAATTGATTTGTTGATCTACTGGATTTAAAGGTCAACTGTAATCACTCTGTGAGAAGATTGAAGAAGATGGAAAATTGCTACTCTGCTTTTCTGGGTTGTATCCCAGCTTCTGGTGCTCCTTGCTTTTCCCCTGAACATCTTAATGTACTCAGCTAGAGAGCATCACTACATAAAGGGCACAAGTCCTTGGGCTTGCTTGCTTCTATTGGTGAAGGAGCTGCTCAGCTGCATTTCCTCCAAGCCAATACCTTCATTCTGGAAGATCTGAAAGACAGAGGAGTCCTCCACACTCCACACAGGTGGAAGAAACAAGGCTGGGGGGAGAGCTGCAGTCTAGCTGGCAGAAGATTCCTTCAGTTACTAGAGTTACAAAATCAAAAGTCACAAAATCCTTAAGGCTGGAAAAGACTTTCAAGGTTGCTCAAGGCCTTATCCAACCTGGCCTTGAACACCTCCGTGAAGGGGATGACCACAGCCTCCCTGGGCAACCTGGTCCAGTGTCTCACTACCCTCACTGCAAAGAATTTCTTCCTAAACCTTCCCTTTTCCAGCTCAGAGCTATTGCCTCTCACTCTATCATTCCCATCTCTTATCAGAAGTCCCTCCCCAGCTCTCCTGGAGCCCCTTTAGGTGCTGGAAGGCTGCTCTAAGGTCTCCCTGGAGCCTTCTCCAGGCAGAACAACCCCACCTCTCTCAGCCTGTCCTCACAGGGGAGGTTCTCCAGCCCTCTGATCATCTTGGTGCCCTCCTGGACCCACTCCCACAGTTTGATGCCCTTCTTGTGCTGGGGGCACCACAGAACTGGATGCAAGAACTTGCTGCTCCCTGCAGATCTTCCACAGAGGAGAAAAAGTGTTTCAGGTGGACTAGATTGAGTGGTGTGGGAGCTGATCCTGCACAGGGGAGTGCTGCACTGCTGAGGGAACATCCCAGAGCACAGAATGATGCTTTTAGCTCTTCCTCAAACATTGCAGAGTAAGTTGATGATTTGCTCTGGCTCCTAACTGCATATTTGATGATGGCCACGTCCTAGAGAGGAGTTTGTTGCACTAACACTCCACGGGAAGATGATTCCTTTTAAGAGTCATTTTCTCCCAAAAAAGTCCCAGGGAACATTAGCTGGTTTACAAAGGTTATTTGTAGGAGGACTTGCAGGACCCACATTACCTCTGAGAAGTGTCTTGAGTGCATTTTCCTATGTGCTAACTTGCAAAATGCAGTAATTCCCAGCTGGATGGAAATGAAGGGTCTGTGGCTTTTTTCTCTGAGCAGCCCTGACCTGGTTTTAAACTGGCAAAGAGCAGTGGCAGGAGGCTGTGCTTGGTGGGCTGAGGAGATGTTCATGGTGCATTTATTGGAGGGGGCCTTCAGAGATTCTTGGCTCTGATGGCTTCCCAACCTCAGTGTGGGCTTTGCTGTGTCAGCCACAGTGTGAAGTCTGCAGAACTGATGGGTTCTGTTCACTGCACTTATGGTAAACAGGGTGGGGGGAAATACTTTTTACATAAGTAATTGACCAGGCAAAGTTCTCAGAGACTTGAATGATCAAGTTGGAGTAGCAGCAGATCTGTGGTGGCTTTCCTACTGGTTGATGAAGTCAAACAGTGTCTTGAGTAACTGCTTTTGTTTTCTTGCAAGTTGCTTAAATCTATTTAATGTTTTAAAAAGAAAATATCAGCTCTTGATGTCGAGTTTTGTTCCACAAGCAAAGCAAATCTGCCAGGAAGAAAATCCCCAAACTAAACACACACCCCCCCCCAGCTTGGTGATGCTGCCCAATTGCAGTCTGTGCCATCTCCATGGTTTTGAGGCTTCATTCTGCAGCCTGCACTCAGCACACTTTTATTTAAAGCAGAGCTAAAAGTAGCACTCCAGAGCTGACGTTCAGAGCTGCTGGGTGTGATGCAGAAGGGCTGGGAGAGGGGTGAGACAGGAAGAGGAGCACTGCTAGTCCTGGGTGGATTAGGATCATGGAATCTTGGAAAAGACCTCTAAGAGTCCAACCCCTACCTAACTGTACCAAAGCTGCTGCTAAGCCACGTCCTCAGTATGAACACCTCCAGGGATGGGGATCCAACCCTGTCTGTGCAGAGCCTGTTGCAGTGCTTGAGAGCCCTTGCAGGGAAGAAGTTTCTTCTGTCCAACCTAAACCTCCCCTGATGTAGCTTGAAGCTGTTTCCTCTTGATCTATTGCTTGTTACCTGGAAGAGACAACCCCCACCTAGCTCCAACCTCCTTTCAAGGAGTTGTAGAGCATGAAGAGGTCTCATCTCAGCCTCCTTTTCTCCAGACTCAACAACTCCATTCCTTCAGCTGCTCCTCCCCAGCTCTGTTCTCCAGAGCCTTCCCCAGCTTTGTTACTCTTCTCTGGTGTGACCAGGGCAGAGTAGAGGTGGAGGAGCTGAGTGAGTTGTGGGTAGTTGCTGTTGCTGAGTTACTGGCTTGCTGAAATCAGCTCTGGGAGGCAGGGAGCGTCCTTGTCCAGAAGGGAGTTTGCAGCCAGAGCAGTGCCAGAGCCAAGGTAGTGCTGGTTCGAGCACCGCAGCCTTTCTCCCTCTCTGTGCTCCACTTTCCTTACATGCTCACCAGTTTGTCATGCTGCTGGGGCTCTGATCTCATACAGAGAGATCCTTCTGGCTCTGCAAGTATGAGCTCTGCTGAGGAGTTAAGGAGACTCTGGGAAAACTTAAGGTTGAATGTAGAATTTGGATTAATAGGAAAAACAGCCTAGAACTGGACTAAGAGAGTTGGGGCTGCTCAGCCTGGAGAAATGAAGGCTCCAGGGAGAGCTTAAAGCAGCCTTCCAGTGCCTGAAGGGGGCTACAGGAGAGCTGGGGAGGGAGTTTTGACAAGTGCTGGGAGTGGTAGGATGAGAGGCAATGGATTGAAGCTGGAGGATGGGAGATTGAAGCTGGAGATTTAGGTTTTCCTGTGGCCTTTAACTGTGTCCCACAGCAACTTAGCAACAGCTCAGCCTCAAAGTCCTCAAACTCTTCTGTTAACATCAGTGCAAATTCCTGCCTAAATAAAGAGATTGTAGTGTTTATAATAACTTCCAAAAAGTACTTTTCTCATTCTGTTGTGGCATTTAGTGATCAGAGAATCATGGAAGGGCTTTCCTCTCTATGTGGCCTCCACTAAGTCCTCAGCCCTCTTTGCATGTTGTTCAGTGCAGCTGGAAAACCTGAGTCAACAGCAGGAGCCTTGCTGGAAGCCAGAAGTCTCAACTGGCTGAGTTCTGCTGGGGAGATGAAATCAGTCATGAATTAGAATCAGGTAAAGAAGCTGCAGTTTGGGTTGTGCTAAAGAGAAAAGAATTGTGTAAATCCTAGAATGGTAAGGTTGGAAGGGACCTCAAAGCTCATCCAGTTCCAACCCCCTGCCATAGGCAGGGACACCCCCCACTAGTACAGGTCCAGCCTGACCTTGAACCCCTCTAGGGAGGGAGCAGCCACAACCTCCCTGGGCAACCTGTGCTAGTGTCTCATCATCATCTCCTCCAAGCCCTCTGCTGTGGGCAGACACACCTCTCAACTAGACTTGGTTACCCAAGGCCTCATCCAACCTGGCTTGAACAGCCCCAGGGAGGAGGCCGCCACAGCCTCTCTGGACAGCCTGTGCCAGACTCTCACCTTCACGCTGAAGAACTTCCTCAGGTCCACTCTCACCCTGCTCTGCCTCAGCTTCAAACCATCCCCCCTTGGCCTATCTCTAGACCCCCTTGTGTAAAGTCCTTCTGGAGCTTTCCTGCAGGTACTGGAAGGCAGTTGGGGTCCTGTGGGGCTGGTGTGGGTGGGGAGGTTGTCTGCTGAATGTGGTGGCAGCTGCAGGTCACTGGCTTTGGCCCTTGGATCATTCTTTCTCCTCTCTCCCTCCTGCTGGACTGCTGAGTCCAGTAAAGAGCAGCATTGCTTTCTTGCCTCAGCTGCCTTGGTGCTACCTTGTGCAGCATGCCAAGGTCGTGTGTTTGTGTGGCAGCAGAGGAGCTCTCAGGTGCTGTCTGAGCTGTCAGAGCTGCTCCTTCCCCTGTGATCTCTCAAAGGTTTCTGTGCTGGACATGGTTAAATTTGGATTGGTGTAGCTGTGCCTGTGCTGCTGCTCCTGAAATTGGCACTGTTGTATTATTAATATTGCAGATCATGCCAAGAAGGTGTCTTGCATTTAATACAGAACATAAGAAGGTTTGCCTACCCTGTATGAAAATTTCAAATTGGAACTGAAGATGCTATGAAAATTTAAAAGGGACAAGGTCAGCCTGAAAAATCACTGATTTGAAACAGCAGAAAATCATCTATTTTTAACTCCCTTACCTGTACAAATAACATTTCCACCTATTAACATTTCAAAATAAAAAATGGTTTTGAGCAGGGTTTTAATTGTGGAGCTACTTAGTTGCCATTTGTCTGGGTGCCTGCTAATTTGAGGTTTTCTAGTCAAGAGACATGAGAACTGATCAAAAGCATTTGGCTTCCTGTGGCCCCTGTCTGATCAAACAAGTTCAATTTATTTCGTTCAGGGAAGAAAAGATAAGGGATGACTCACTTGCTTTGTACCAACATCTTGGCTGAGGAGGAAGAAGTGGAGAAGAGGGCACTTCATTAGAGCAAGCAAAGTGTCCCCCCCTAAATTCAGTAATTGGAAGTGGAAGTTTAACAAATGCAGAGTGCAGCTGAGTGCATGATTTAAACACTCAGGGTAATTAGGCACTGGAAGAACTGGAGAGGGCTAATGTGGGACTCTCCTCCTGTGGAAGGCTTGAAAGGTGAGCAGATGCAAATTCTGACTACATTTGCTAAATTATAAACACAGAAGTGACTGAAATTAGGTAAGAGGCAAGACTAAATGGTTCTTGTAGACTGACACTGTTTCCTGGGAAGCTTGTGGAAGGGATCAGCCCCAGCTGTCCAGGCTCTTAACCACCATGTAGCTGTGTTGTCTCTTCTCTGCTCACCAGCTGCTGTGAGGACTCAAAATTAGAAGGGTCTGTACCCATGAGAATGTCACTCAGAGCATAGAATTCAATCTGAAAGTTCACAATCTCAGGTTTTAACTGATGTTCAGAGATGTCTTTTATTTCCAGTTAGTGGCTGGTGAAGGCAGAGTGATGGTGACCTGCTGCCAGCTAATCCTTTGTTTCAAGGGGTGGATGTGAGGGGAGAGATTGCAGCCTTGCCATGGTTTAGGCTGGAGCTGAGGAAGAAGTTGTTCAGTGTGAGGGTGCTGAGAGCCTGGCACAGGCTGCCCAGGGAGGCTGTGGCTGCCTTCTCCCTGGGGGTGTTGCAGGCTGGGTTGGATGAAGCCTTGAGCAGCTGAGTCTGGCTGAGAGGTGTCCCTGGGCATGGTGGGGAGGTTGGAGCAGCTGAGCTCTGAGCTCCCTTCCAGCCTGAGCCATTCTCTGATTCCATGATTTGACCTAAAGCCTTTTCTGGCTGCTTCAAAGATTTGCTGAGCATCTGACTGCAGTTTCTTCTCTCTAGGAAGTCTACTACAAATGTAGTAAGAACCATTTAGTATTCTTAAAAATCTGAGGTTGCTGAGCTCCACACCCAGCACTGTTAGAATAAGAATGGTGAAGGTAAATTTAACAGCATTTGCAGAGAAGCAGCAAAAGGCAGGAAAACCTCAGAGAAGACAGCAGAGAAGCAAAGTGTGGGCACTGTGTGAAGAGCTGTAAATAACACTCTGTGCATGCCAGTGGGTGCTGAGGAGCTGCCTCTTCAGCCACCACTGTGGTGATTTGAGGTCCTTTGGAAAGAATCACAGAATAGTAGGGGTTGGAAGGGACCCCTGGAGATGGAGTCCAGCCCCCCTGCCCAAGCAGGATCACCCAGGGCAGGTCACAAATCCAGATGGGTTTTGCAGAGGAGGAGACTCCACAGCCTCTCAGGGCAGCCTGCTCCAGGACTCCAGCACCCTCACACCAAAGAAATTTATTCTCATGTTGAGGTGGAACCTTCTGTGCTCCAGCTTGTATCTGTTCTTCCCTGTCCTGTCACTGGGCACCACCACGAAGAGCCTGGCACCTTCATCCTGACACCCACTGCTCTAGAGACCACCTCAGCCTCCTCCAGACTCAACAGGCCCAGGGCTCTCAGCCTTCATAGCAGAGATGCTCAAGTCTTGCAATCATCCTCGTAGCCTCTGTTGGCCTCTCTCCAGCAGATCCTCTCTCTCTTGGGCTGGGCAGCCCAGCACTGGATGCAGTGTTCCAGGATGAAATCCTGCATCCTTAGCTGCAGCAGGCTGATTTGGTTTGCATAGGCAATAGGGACTCAGGCACTTCCTCCTCCTTGAATTCTGCATTTGTAACCTGAGAAATTCAGATGTCACATTTCTAGGATACATAGCACATGGGAACTCAGCACTTCTCCCCTCCAGCACCAAAACCTTTCCTGGGTCAGCACAAAAAGCTCAGCTCTCACTCTAACCCTCCTGTTCCAAAGACAAAGGGCAAAAACAAACCAAAACCAACCTTTGGAGAAGATTTCTTCCCCCAGGTTGCAGTGAGAGGGAGGTAACTCAGCTGCTAGCTGAAGCTTGGTGTGGCTGCTTCTTCCCTTTGGCTGCAGATGCATTTTAGCACCTCGCCTACAGCAGCCACCTCCTGACAGCAAAACTTGTCAATAGAGAAGCCTTCAGCACTTCATTATTGCTCCAACCTGAGTGCATTTGCAAATTAATTGATGTGTGGGAGGAAAGGCAGCTGCTATTGTAGAAGCCCTTCCCTGTTGAAGCAAAACTAGAAATAAACTGGGGAGCTGTGGTGAGCTGCTGCAGGTGTTGGAGCTTCTCAAGTGGCATCTTGGCCATTTTCCTTTGAGAGTAGTTTGTTTGTTTGTTTTTTTAATATACTTTTTTATTTTTTCACAAACCAAACTGTTCACTGAGGCAGAATCCCAGAATAGTTTTTGTTGGTGTCCTGCTGGGGCTCATAAAAGTTGGAAAAGCCTTCTAAGATCATCCAGTCCACTTCTCAACCCAACACCACCATGGCCACCAAACCCTGTCCCCAAGTGCCATGCCCACATGGTTCTTGAGCACCTCCCTGGGCAGCCTGTGCCAATCCCTGACCACTCTTGCAGCAAAGAAATTGTTCCTCATGTCTGACCTAACCCTCCCCTGGCCATTTCCTCTCATCACCTGATACCAGGGAGAGGAGACCAACCCCACCTGGCTCCAACTTTCTTTCAGGGAGCTACAGAGAGCAATGAGGCCTCCCCTCAGCCTCTTCTCCAGACTAAGCAACCTCCTCAGCTGCTCCTCCCCAGCCCTCTTCTCCAGACCCTTCCCCAGTTTTGTTGCCCTTCTCTGGACCTGCTGCAGCCTCTCAATGCCCTTCTTGGAGCGAGGACCCCAAAACTGAACCCAGTATGTGAGGTGTGGCCTCACCAGTGCCAAGCAGAGGGGGAATTGTGACCATGGAAACAATCAGCATGCTGAAGAAAATTGCATTTCTACTTCTGCAGAGGGAGTTAGCAGGGAGGTTTGTATTTCTTGCTGGCTCAGCACCAAAAGAGTTTTAATTAGAGCTATCATGAATGACTGGGAGCATTTTAAAGGCTATTAATTAACTAAATTACAACAGAAGATTATAACAGCATTATAAGCTCCCATGAAAATAATAGGAAGTGTATTTGGTTGATTTTATTCTTAAAGATGCTTCTGAGGTCCCACAGCTTCATCTGAAATGCTTTGCCTAGGACGAGAGGGAGTGGATTGAAGCTTGAGGAGAGGAGATTTGGTCTGGAGATTAGGAAGAAATTCTTTCCAGTGAGAGACACTGGCACAGGTTGCCCAGGGAGGTTGTGGGGCACAGAAGATCTTTGTGATCTTTGATCACATTCTGTGCCCCACAACCTCCCTGGAAGTGTTCAAGGTCAGGCTGGCTGAGGCCTTGAGCAACCTGTGCTGGTGGGAGGTGTCCCTGCCCGTGGCTGGGGGGTTGGCACTGGCTGAGCTTTAAGGTCCCTACCAAACCATTCTATGAAGTCTTCAGTGCTGACAGAGGCAACTGCAAACCTTGTACCACTTCTTGTGCCATCCCAGCNTGTTGGAGCTTCTCAAGTGGCATCTTGGCCATTTTCCTTTGAGAGTAGTTTGTTTGTTTGTTTTTTTAATATACTTTTTTATTTTTTCACAAACCAAACTGTTCACTGAGGCAGAATCCCAGAATAGTTTTTGTTGGTGTCCTGCTGGGGCTCATAAAAGTTGGAAAAGCCTTCTAAGATCATCCAGTCCACTTCTCAACCCAACACCACCATGGCCACCAAACCCTGTCCCCAAGTGCCATGCCCACATGGTTCTTGAGCACCTCCCTGGGCAGCCTGTGCCAATCCCTGACCACTCTTGCAGCAAAGAAATTGTTCCTCATGTCTGACCTAACCCTCCCCTGGCCATTTCCTCTCATCACCTGATACCAGGGAGAGGAGACCAACCCCACCTGGCTCCAACTTTCTTTCAGGGAGCTACAGAGAGCAATGAGGCCTCCCCTCAGCCTCTTCTCCAGACTAAGCAACCTCCTCAGCTGCTCCTCCCCAGCCCTCTTCTCCAGACCCTTCCCCAGTTTTGTTGCCCTTCTCTGGACCTGCTGCAGCCTCTCAATGCCCTTCTTGGAGCGAGGACCCCAAAACTGAACCCAGTATGTGAGGTGTGGCCTCACCAGTGCCAAGCAGAGGGGGAATTGTGACCATGGAAACAATCAGCATGCTGAAGAAAATTGCATTTCTACTTCTGCAGAGGGAGTTAGCAGGGAGGTTTGTATTTCTTGCTGGCTCAGCACCAAAAGAGTTTTAATTAGAGCTATCATGAATGACTGGGAGCATTTTAAAGGCTATTAATTAACTAAATTACAACAGAAGATTATAACAGCATTATAAGCTCCCATGAAAATAATAGGAAGTGTATTTGGTTGATTTTATTCTTAAAGATGCTTCTGAGGTCCCACAGCTTCATCTGAAATGCTTTGCCTAGGACGAGAGGGAGTGGATTGAAGCTTGAGGAGAGGAGATTTGGTCTGGAGATTAGGAAGAAATTCTTTCCAGTGAGAGACACTGGCACAGGTTGCCCAGGGAGGTTGTGGGGCACAGAAGATCTTTGTGATCTTTGATCACATTCTGTGCCCCACAACCTCCCTGGAAGTGTTCAAGGTCAGGCGGGCTGAGGCCTTGAGCAACCTGTGCTGGTGGGAGGTGTCCCTGCCCGTGGCTGGGGGGTTGGCACTGGCTGAGCTTTAAGGTCCCTACCAAACCATTCTATGAAGTCTTCAGTGCTGACAGAGGCAACTGCAAACCTTGTACCACTTCTTGTGCCATCCCAGCAAACCTTCTGTTTGTTCTTGGCCTTGTGCCCTCTGAGCTGCTGCTTCCCCTGCTGTCTGGGGTAACTCCTTGCAGTGGAGGGTGGTGGTGGTTTGGTTTTCAGCCTGCCTTGTTCAGTGTGAGCTATTTCCTTGTTGTTCTGCTTTCTGAGCAGTTAGCTTACCCCAGCAGGGCAGCTGAGAGTAAGAATCTGAGAGCTATTTTCAGAACTCAAAGGTTCCAGCAGCTCTCGAGCTGTTACTCTTTGTGCTGTGGCAAGAGAAGTGTAGCAGAAGAGGTGTTTGTGGGAAGCATATGGCTCTGACACGAGCTCAGGCTGCAGTCAGTTTTGGATTTGGTTGTAAAACATCTCTGTGCTTTTTGCACTCCCCAGTCAGAGTGTGACATCTTCAGCAGATGGACAGATAAACTTTGCAGGAGCTGTGGCTGGCCTGGCAGCAGAGATGAGATTCTCATCTGTAAAAGTTGTGGAGGAAAACCTCATCTGTCTGAGGCTGTCGTGTGCTTGTGTGTTGGGGGTGACAATGTGCTGGGTGTGCAGCTGAGCACTGCAGTTAGTGGCATTTTGGGGCTGTCTCTTTGCAGATGTGAACTCAGGTCTGCTGCTGCAGGTGCCTCAAGCCTTGCTGGAGCCTTTGCTTAGCCTGAAGCAGGTGGAACAAGCTGCTTGTTCTGATCTCCTCCTCTGTTCTGGCACTGTTGTGTTTCCTTTTTGTGACCCTGCACTGTCAGGACTGCCTCGGGTTAGTGGTTTTACATTACACAGAATCCCAGCATGGTAGAGGTTGGAAGAGACCTCTGGAGCTCATCCAGTGCAACCTCTCTGCTCAAGCAGGGCACCACAGCAGCTTGCCCAGCATCACAATGCCCAGGGGGGGCTGGAATCTCTGCAGTGAAGGAGAGATTCCAACCTCTCTGGGCAGCCTGCTCCAGGCCTCCAGCACCCTCACACCAAAGGATTTTCTCCTCCTGTTCAGATGGAACTTTCTGGATTCCAGTTTGCTCCTCCCAGTGCCTTGTCCTGTGAGCAGTACTGAGAAGAGTCTGGCCCCATCCTCTTGTCCCCCACCCTTTAGCTCTTGCTAAGCACTGATCAGATCTCCTCTCAGGCTGCTCCTTTCCAGGCTCAACAGCCCCATGTCAGTTCTCCCATTCCTTTCCTCCTCACAGAGCTGCTCCAGGCCCCTCAGCAGCTTTGGAGCCTCTTGTGGACTCTTCCCCAACAGTTCTCTGTCTCTCTTGAACTGGGGAGCCCAGACCTGGACCCAGTACTCCAGATGTGGCCTCCCTAGGGCAGAGCAGAAGAGGAAGAGAACCTCCCTGAACCTTCTGCTCACAAATTCTAGAAGCAAGCCTTGCTTCCAGCCCTGATTAACCCTGCTGGGATGGCAGAAGTGCCTTTGTTTCTGTCAGTAGCTTTGCTGGTCACCCCTCCCTGCTCTCCATCCTCTTGACTATTACAGATTTTGTAAATAGTTTGGAAATGCCAGCCTGTGATGTATGGAGCTCTTTAACATTTCTTTGATTTATGTGCACTCTGCTGAAAAAAAGCAGAGGAAGCATATTATTGTGGGGAAAAAAATGTTGCCAGTCTTCAGGTTTTTTTCAGTTTTAGTTAAAAGCTGTACTTTTATCAATCAAACCTGATAGAGGCTTGCTTTTTTTTTCTTTTTCCTTTTCAGTCCCCCAAACATTCATAACTTAACTCTTTGAAGTCTGAAGAAATAATTTGGCTAAAGTCTGGAATGTCTGACTTGGAGCTTAAGGAGGGAAGATTTAGGCTGGGTATTAGGAACAATTCTTTTGTTAATCATCACAACAGCAGCTTTGTGCTTGCATTTTTGTTTTGTTTAAGGTGGGCTGGAGAACCTTCCCCTGTGGGGACAGGCTGAGAGAGTTGAGGCTGTTCAGCCTGGAGAAGGCTCCAGGGAGAGCCTAGAGCTGCCTTCCAGTGTCTGAAAAGGGCTACAGGAGAGCTGGGGAGAGACTTTTTACAAGGGAGACTTTAGGGGTAGGGACAGAGGGAATGGATTGAAGCTTAAGAATGGGAGATTTAGGCTGGAGATGAGGAAGAAATTCTTGACAGTGAGGGTGGGGAGACACTGGCACAGGTTGCCCAGGGAGGTTATGGCTGCTCCCTCCCTGGAGGTGTTCAAGGCCAGGCTGGATGAGTCCTTGAGTGACCTGTGCTAGTGGGAGGTGTCCCTGCCTATGGCAGGGGGTTGGAACTGGCTGATCCTTGAGGTCCCTTCCAACCTTCCCATTCTATGATCTAGGTTCAACCCCCTGCCATTGGCAGGAACACCTTGCACAAGGCCTCATCCAGCCTGGCCTTGAACACCTGGGGAGGGCACATCCACTACCTCCCTGGGCAACCTGTGCCAGTGCCTCCCCCCCCCATAGAAAGAGTTCATTTGGAGTTCTTAGTTAATTGGTAATTTTATTTTTGGCTGGAGAGAATTTTCAGTGCAGCTTGTCAGAGAAGGAAGACCTCAAACTGCTTCTAGTGAGCAGCAGAGTTGCTCTGTCTCCTAGAACCTAAGGTGAGGTTGAAGACAGGGCTCAGATATCTGGCATTAATTTTTGGACAGAAAATACTTGAGTAAAGGGGGAAAAAAATGCCTCATGGGGTAAAAGTTTCAGGTTTGGTGCCCATGGTTGGTGCCCATGGTATCTGAGTGTTACCTGCAGCTGCTGAAGTTTTGACCAATCCCTTGAAGAAAGTGCCACAATTTTTGCTCCCTCTGCATGGTCAAAAGCCAAAGACTTGCAAGCAGTATTGGAGTGAAGGGGACATTGATGCAGCCATTCATCAGCAGAACTTCAGTGGTGCTGAGAGGAAGGTGTGGGGAGAAGGTGCTTGAAGGCTGGCATCTGACAGCAACTGAATCAGCACTCTCAGCCAAAGCAGGAATTCAAAGCCAGCATGGTGAGGACAGGGTGATGAAGGAATCAGGGATAGCAGCAATGCATTCCTGCTCTTGTGTCTTTACCTCTCTGAGCTGAGCTTGGGTTTGGGTTCCCTAGCTTTGGGAGCAAGGAAGAGAGGCTTAAGGGCAAAGCAGGATTGCCTGTACAGAGGCACCTGCAGGTGGATGTCCTCAGAATGCTTCTTGCTTGCTGGCTTGTTGAGCAAAGTGAGGCAGTGGCACTGTGCCTCCCAGTGAGGCAAACAGCAGCTGTGGCACATGAGAGGCTGTGAGCAGAGCTGTGAGCTCCTGAGTGGCACAATTCAGCTCCATCAGGGTGTAGGGATAGAGGCAATAACTTAAAAAGCTGCAATAACAGCCCAGATGCCAACCATGTCCTGGGCTGAGCCCCAGCAGTGTGGGCAGCAGGTGGAGAGAGGTGGTTCTGCTGCTCTGCTCTGCCCACACCTGCAGTGCAGGGTCCAGCTCTGGAGGTAGGCATGGAACTGTTGGAGTGGGGCCAGAGGAAGCCACTGGGGGATCAGAGGGCTGCAGAACCTCTGCTGTGGAGAAAGGCTGAGAGTGTTGAGGCTCTTCAGCCTGGAGAAGAGAAGGCTGAGGGGAGACCTCAGAGCAGCCTGCCAGTGTTCGAAGTGAGCTGGGGAGGGACTTTGGACAAAGGCATGGAGAGACAGGACAAGGCCTGATGGCTTCAGACTGGAAGAAGCTGGACTTGGAGTTGGCATTAAGAAGAAATTCTTCCCCACGATGGGGGTGAGGCACTGGAACAGGTTGCCTGGAGAAACTGTGGAGGCTCCAAGCCTGAGAGTGCTCAAGGCCAGGTTGAGCATCCTGCTCTAGCAGGAGGTGTCCCTGCCCATGGCAGAAGGTGTTTATGGTTCCTTCCAACCCAAACCATTCTTTGATTCTATGAACTTCTGTACAGGGATGGAAAACCAAAGGGCATGTGGGGGAGCCTTTGTTCCCAGCATGGATAGGAATTTGTTGCTGAAATAGTCTTGTAAGCTAGAAAGTGATTTTTAGGTGGGGCATAAATGTTTTTAAAACATAGCAATGTCCTAATTAAATTGTGAAGCAGAGCAAAGGCACAACCTTGAGCTTTGCTGGTAGTTGTAAAACCTGCAACCCAGTTCCACCAGAAGGAAGCCACTGAGGAGAGAAATTAGAGACTGCTCCTTTGGTGTCTTGCAGCTGTTTTGGCCAAGTCAAGAATTCAGCTGTCCTGAAATGATCAAACATTGTTTGGAGCAAAAGAGAATTTCCAAAGCAGCCTCATTATATCTGAGAGAAGCTTTAAAAAAAAGAAATCTCAATTAAGGTGCTGTAATTTCTCTCTTCCCTGCTTTAGTCTGCAGAGATGAAGCAGGGGGAGTGTCCTGCTGGCTTGCTCGTTGCTCTTTTCAAAAGCAGGAGAGTTTTATCATAATGGGCAAATCCCTCGTTAGCTGCAAGGGAGAGAGCTTAATGATGAGGAGCAGAGCTCTGAGCATCTTGAAAGGAGAGAAACTTGCACGTGTTCAGGGGGGTGCAGGGAGCTGCAAAGTTGGGGGAGTATCTGGCAGCTGCTTCTCTAAAACTTGGAGCAATGGGAAGAAAAAAAACAAAGGCCAAAGGATTCCCTGGGGGCATCAAGAAGAATGTGGCAGGCAGGTCGAGGAGGTTCTCCCCTGCCTCTGCTCTGCCCTGGCATGAATTACTGTGTCCAGTTCTGGGCTTTCCAGTTGAAGGAGCACAGAGACTTGGTGGAGAGGGTACAGCAAAGGGCTGCAAAGATGCTGAGGGGACTGGAACATCCCTGGTGAGGAAAGGCTGAGACCAGGAGCTGTTTAGTCTGGAAAAGAGCAGCCTGAGAGGGGATCTGATCAGTGCTGATCAGTAGTTGAAGGGTGGGTGTCAGCAGGATGGGGCCAGGGCTTTTTCAGCATTGAACAAGGGGTAACTGGCACAACCTTGAGCTTCAGAAGTTCCATGTAAACATGAGGAGGAACTTCTTTAAGGGTGATGGAGCCTTGGAGCAGGCTGCCCAGAGAGGAGCTGGAGTTTCCATCTCTGGAGACCTTCAAAACCAGCCTGGATTTGTTCCTGTGTGACCTTCTCTAGGTGCCCCTGCCTTGGCAGGGGGCTTGGACTCAGTGCTCTCCAGAGATCCCTTCCATTCTGTGAGTATTTATCTCACAGTTTATGTGTGGTCAGGAATGATTTAGATGAGAGCAGTGAAAATACCACAGCAAAGCATGAGGATCATGAAGAAAAGTCCTTCTTTTGATCTCACTCCCCAAAGCAAACCTATTGCTGCTTTAAAAGCTCTAAATAATGGTGATGCCTACCATGGAGGTACAGCTGTCAGTGGACACAATCAACTGTATGTACTCCAAGTGATTTCCCCCCCCACCTTCTTCCTACCCACCCAATTTTTCCAGCATTAAATGGCCTTGTCAGTAAGTGGAGTGTAATGACTTGTTTGGTCAGCAGTCAGCACATGCAAAACCTCCAGCCCATGAATTATGAAAAGCAAAGACCTTCAGACCCAGCATGATTCTAATGAGGAAGCTTTAATTTGAGAAGTTTTAAATTAGCACCATGAAACATGTTTGCAGCTTCAGAGTGGTGCTGGAAGTGCTCCTGCAGGCCAGGATCTCAGCTGGCACCATCCAGGCAGTGCTGGCCAAAGGGACCTCACTGCACTGCTCTGGTTTAAGGCCTTTGGTTATAGCACAAGTTCTCAGCTCCAGACCTTGCAGATCTTCTGCAGGAGACAGTGTGATCTGTTGGGGATCCTTGTCCTGCCTCTAGGCACCCTCTGCAGCTTTCCTGTAGGATCCCTTCAGGCAGCTCTAAGCTCCCCTCGAAGTCTTCTCCTCTGCAGGCTGCACCCCTCCAGCTCCTGTGCTCACAGCAGAGCTGCTCCAGCCCTTGCAGCATCTTTGTGCCCTCCTCTGAGCTCTCCCCACCAGCTCTATGTCCTCCTTCTGCTGGGGACAGCAGGACTGGAGGCAGGATTGGAGGTGAGGTCTCAGCAGAGCAGGGTAAAGGGGCAGAATCCCCTCTCTTGCCCTGCTGCCCACACTCCTCCTAATGCAGCCCTGGACAGGATTTGCCTTCTGGGCTGCATGAGGGCACTGCCAGCTCATGGTGAGGTTGATCCCCACCAATGTTTTCCAGGTGCTGTAATTCAGATTTTCAGTGTTCCTCAGTAGCTGAGAAGCACATTCAGAGATTAACGACTCTCAATCTTCCTCACTCAGGGAAACATCACCACAGAGCTCACACTTTGGAGTCACATTTCTCACAGTTGTAATTGTAAGGAGGGCAATCCCTCCATTCACAGAAGATGGCTTTGCCTGTCACATCAGCTAGTTAAAGAGAGGCTGTATTAGGGAAACACAGCCTGCAGCTGGCTGCTGAAGCATTAATATGGTTTGAAAAGTTAATCACAGAATATCTTTTATTTATCCTACCCTGCTGACTCCCTTCTTCACCAGAAAGAAGCCAATGCAGCTCCTAAACCAATCAGACCAACCAGGACCCACTGCCAGCCTGGGTGAGAAGCACTCACCTGCTACTGTGAGCCCCCACCTTGGGTCCTGCCTCCTGTCCCCAGCAGAAGGAGGACACAGAGCTGGTGGAGAGAGTCCAGAGGAGGCCACAAAGATGCTGCAAGGGCTGGAGCAGCTCTGCTGTGAGCACAGGCTGAGGGAGCTGGGGGGATGCAGCCTGCAGAGGAGAAGGCTCCAGGGGGACCTCAGAGCTGCTGCCAGTGCCTGAAGGGAGCCTGCAGGAAGGCTGCAGAGAGACTTGTGCTGAGGGGGTCTGAGCCAGGCCAAGGGGCAATGGTTGGGAGCTGAGGCAGAGCAGGGTGAGAGTGGAGCAGAGGAAAAAGTTTNAGGGGCAGAAGAACCTCCCTGCTCCTGCTCCAGGCCAGGATGCCATTGGCTCTGCTGCCCACCTGGGCACACTACTGGCTCCTGTTCAGCTGCTCTCTCCCAGCACCCCCAGGTCCCACTCTGTCCCCAGCCTGTAGCACTGCTTAGGATTGTTGAGGCCTTGAGCAGCTGAGTCTAGCTGCGAGGTGTCCCTGCCCATGGCAAGGGAGTTGGAGCAGATGAGCTCTGAGGTCCCTTCCAGCCTGAGCCACTCTCTGGTGTAAGAGAGCACATTGCCATGGGCAGAGAAGGATAAGGAACTTAAAAGAGAACAACAGGTAAAAGCAATCCAAGTTGTGCTTTTTATTTACCCTCAGGTAAGGCTTTGGTGTGTATTGAAGTGTTATTTTGAGTATTTTCCCTACATCCTAGACAAGTGGAGCCTTTTGATTTAGGGTTTTTTTTTTTCAGATGTGGAATTCACACATTTTACTTGGAACCACAGTTTGAGGAAAAAATATCCTGAGACTCATCAGAAAGCTTTACAAGCTGGCACTGGTGTAGATCCTGGCTGCTAAGTGTTATGCATTGATTTTTTTTTTGTTGGTGCTGGGTTTTTATTTCTTCATTTTCTGAAATAGATTTTGTGTTTCATCTGCATGTATCAGGGAGGGGGAAAAAAAAAAAAAAGAAAATCTCAATCTTGTTGAAATTTTACAAGAGAATATTTCATTAGGAAGGGAAGAGTTTAGCTGAAGAGGAAGCAGTTGGAATTCCCCATGCTGAAAGAGGTGGAATTTTGCTGCAATAAAGCCTCTGGATGCTGGGAAATTCTGTAGCTGCTGCTGCAGGAAGGGTTTGCAGTTCTGCCCTGGTGCTGCAGCAGTGCTGGGGTTCAGTGGGTGGTTAGCAGGTTTGATTCACAGAATGGGTTGGGTTGGAAAGCACCTTCAAGGTCATCCAGTCCCAACCCCCTGCCATGGGCAGGGACACTTCCCACCAGCCCAGGCTGCTGGAGGCATCATCCAGCCTGGCCTTGAACACCTCCTGGGAGGGGACATCCACAGCTCCCTGGGCAGCCTGTGCCAGAGTCTCCCCACCCTCACTGGCAAGAATTCATTCCTAATCTCCAGCCTCAATCTCCCATCCTCAAGCTTCAATCCATTCCCTCTCATCCTCTTCCAACTCAAAGCCATTGCCTCTTGTCCTGTCACTCCATGCCTTTGTCCAAAGGCCCTCCCCAGCTCTCCTGGAGCCCATTTCAGGTACTGAAGGCTGCTCTGAGCTCTCCCTGGAGCCTTCTCTTCTCCAGGCCATACAACCCCAACTCTCAGCCTGTCCCCACAGGGGAGCTTTTAGTTTTGCTTCTGACCCTCTGAAGAAATGATGACAAAACAACTCCCCAACCTCACCCCCCAAAACAAGGCTGCATTCTGTGCACTACACTCTGTGATGCTTTAATAATGCATAAATCAAACTGGACAGAAGCTGCCTGTCAGTTTTATTAACTTTGACCTTTTCTCCCATTATAAGGAAGGTTTGGTAAATATTTAATGGCCTTTATAGATTTTGCCAGTTGGGTTTGCTTTCCTAGGAGCAAAGGTAGATGGTAAAGAAATAATTAACAAAAATAGCCTAATCAGTGGCAGGCAGGCATCCACCAAGGGCAGAATTGGTGTTTTGGAGTAGATTTATTTTGAATTCCTTTCCCTTTTATGCTTGACCATTAAATGTTTGGTTAGCCAAAGGGGTCTTAAAAGGCTGAATTTGAAATGGAGCTGTGATTAGCAGCTCTCATCATCTTCATCACTGAGTGAGTGTCCAAATGCTGGTTCTGCACCTGAAGTGCCTGTTGGTGCCTTTCTACTCAGTGGTCACAAGTGGGTTTAGATTGACACAGGTGAATCTGGAAAGGTTGAGACTGGAGATGAGGAAGAAATTCTTTACAGTGAGGCTGGGGAGACACTGGCACAGGTTGTGAAGCACAGAATCAAAGAATGATATTCAGAGGCCATGAAGATGCTCAGAGGGCTGCAGCAACTGTGCTCTGAGGACAGGCTGAGAGAGTTGGGGCTCTGCAGCCTGGAGAGGAGAAGGCTTCCAGGAGACCTTGGAGTAGCCTTCCAGGATCTGAAGGAGGCTACAGGAGGGCTGGGGAGGGACTGTGGACAGGAGGAGGAGGAATGGGTTTAAACTGGCAGAGGGGAGATTGAAAGTGGATGTTAGGAAGAAGTTGTTTGCAGTGAGGGTGGTGAGACACTGGCACAGGTTGCCCAGGGAGGTTGTGGAGCACAGAAGCACCCAATGTGATCACATTCTGTGCTTCTGTGCTCCACAACCTCCCTGGAGATGTTCAGGACCAGGTTGGATGAGGCCTTGAGTGACCTGTTCCAGTGGGAGGTGTCCCTGCCTATGGCAGGGGGTTAGGGCTGGCTGAGCTTTGAGCTCCCTTCCAACCCAACCCATTCTTTGAATCTCTGAACAGCAGCACAAAATTGGCTGGAGGAGAGCTGCTCTTCCTGGGATGCAGGGAGAACTGGGAAAAGGCTGTTCCTGAGTCAGGGGAGGGTCTTCTGCCAGAGCTGTCTCTGCCTTTAATTCCCTGCATATTGCACTCACTGCAGATTGTGCTAGTGAAGATTGAAAACTAAGCCCCTGACACTTTGAAACATTGCCTCTCCAACATCTGCTGTCCACTGCTCTCATCGATTTTCTGCAGTTCAGAAATCTGTCAGAGAAAACCAAATTTGAGCAAAATTTCTTGCTCTAAGTGGAGCTCCTGGGGCAATCCAGTCCCCTCTTCCCTCTGCCCATTAGCACTCTGATGTGTCTTCATCTTGTGCCACCACCAAGAGCATGTGCAGAGGAGCCCAGGAAAATCAGGAGCCTGCTCAGGAGCCTGCTGGATGCTCTGAGCTCTCACACTGGAGTCAGATTGGCTCATGGCAGAGCTTTGCTCATTTCAGTAGCTGTAGGTCACTACCAGGCTTTGTTTTCCTCACTTGCATGGATTCATAGAATCACAAAATGGGTTGGGTTGGAAGGGACTTTAANCAACCTCCCTTCAGGTAGCTGCAGAGAGCAATGAGGTCTGTCCTGAGCCTCCTCTTGTGCAGGCTGCACACCCCCAGCTCCCTCAGCCTCTCCTCACAGGGCTGTGCTCCAGGCCCCTCCCCAGCCTTGCTGCCCCTCTCTGGGCACCTTCCAACATCTTTCTTAAATTAAAGGGCCCAGAACTGGACACAGCACTCAAGATGTGGCCTAACCAATGCTGAGTACAGGGGCAGGAGGACTGCTCTGGTCCTTCTGCCCCTTGATGTGGGCCTGGAGTGCTGAAGGAAACTGCATTTGTCTGGTGCTGGATCTTGTCCTTCCTCTTGGAAACTGAGGTGCTAAGAGTGGGAATTGCAGGTGTTTAGAGCTGAGCTTGGAACCTGTTGCACCTGAAGCTGCTCTTCAGTCTGCTAGCAAGTGGGAATGAGCTCAAGATCTTGCAGATTCATCTTGTGTCCTTCATACATTGTCTGTTATTGGCAGGTGGAAGAAAGAGTTAGAGGAGGAAGCTGCTGAAGGTGAGCCTTGCGGCAGTGTCCCGGAGATGTGTGCGCAGATATTCCTCAGGCTGGGGCTGCCCGAGCAGGGGGAGAAAGTTGTCTGGGGGTGGTTTGGGGGTTGCTGTTTCAGAAGCACAGTGAGTTCTAAAGGGCTGCCTTGGCTAGGGAAAGGGCTGCAGGCAAAGAGCTGCATTTCTGCCTGCTTTCTTCTTCCAGAAAGCGAGAATGCTTCGTCCCTCGAGAGAAGCAGCAGGCTGAACGCTTATGAGCAAGCCCAGGATTCAGGAGAGTTAGGACATGAAGGGAGGGCTTTGATTTCTCACCTTACTTGCCCTGTAGCATAATTTCCTTGCAATACCTATTTCACAGCAGCCTTTTTTCAATATGCTTTTGTGGGTATCATCTCCCATCCAAGGCACACATGGAGAGTTCCATAGCAGCTCACCTGGGAGTCTTAGCAGACAGCAAATTCTCCTTGGGACAGCAGTGAGCCCTTCTGGCAGTGTCCTGGGGTGCATCAAGAGCAATGTGGCCAGCAGGTCTAGGGAGGTTCTCCTGCCCCTCTGCTCTGCCCTGGTCAAACCACAGCTGGAATCCTGTGTCCTTGGGCTCCCCACTTCAAGACAGGCAGGGATCTACTGGAGAGAGTCCAACAGAGGCTGTGAGGATGCTGAAGGGACTGGGACATCTCTGCTGTGAGGAAGGGCTGAGAGCCCTGGGGCTGTTTGGTCTGGAGAGGAGAAGGCTGAGCGGGAATCTGATCAGTGTCTGTAAATATCTGAGGAGTGGGTGTCAGGATGGAGGTGCCAGGCTCTGTGTGGTGGTGCCCAGGAGGTTCCATCTGAAGATGAGAACTTCTTTAGTGTGAAGGTGCTAGAGGCCTGGAGCAGGCTGCCCAGAGAGGTTGTGGAGTCTCCTCTGAGACCTTCAAGAGCCACCTGGATGTGTTCCTGTGTGCCCTGCCCTGGCAGCGAGGTTGGACTTAATCTCTGGAGGTCCTATCTGACCCCTGCCATTCTGTGATGAACTTGCTGGCTGCAGTTTGAGCAGGGTGGCAGGGACAGCAGAGGTGTGCCAGAGCAGTGCAGTGTGCATGTTTTCATCTCTCTGCTCTCCCTCCCCAGCTGCAGTACCACGCTGGGCTGGCATCTGGCCTTTTGAATCAGCAGTCTCTGAAGCGCTCAGCCAACCAGATGGGAGTCTCTGCCAAACGCCGGCCCAAGGCCCAGCCAACAACTCTGGTCCTGCCTCCTCAGTAAGTCATGGAATGTTCTCAGGAGCCTGCATTGGGGAAGGATTTCTTTTTTAACTTCTGATTTTAATAATTGATTCCTTTGCATCATCACAACAGCAGCTTTGTGCTTACATTTTTGGTTTGTATAAGGTGGGCTGAAGAACCTCCCCTGTGGGCACAGGCTGTGGGAACTGGGACTGTACAGCCTGGAGAAGAGAAGGCTCCAGGGAGACCTTAAAGCAGCCTTCCAGTGCCTGAAGGGGCTCTAGGAGAGCTGAGGAGGGACTTTTGACAAGGGCTTGCAGTGACAGGATGAGGGACAATGGATTGAAGAGGGGAGATAGACACTGGAGATGAAGAAATTCTTCCTCATCTATTGGCAAGGTCTGGTAGTGACAGGAGGAGGAGGAGGAATGGGTTTGAACTGGCAGAGGGGAGGTTGAAACTGGATGTCAGGAAGAAGTTCTTTGTAGTGAGGGTGGTGAGACACTGGCACAGGCTGCTCAGGGAGGTTGTGGAGCACAGAAGCACAGAATGTGGTCTTTGATCACATTCTGTGCTTCTGTGCTCCACAACCTCCCTGGAGGGGTTCAAGGCCAGATTAGATGAGTCCTTGAACAACCTGTGCTGGTGGGAGGTGTCCCTGCCCATGGCAGGGGGTTGGAACTGGCTGAGTTTTGAGCTCCCTTCCAACCTAACCCATTCTTTTGGGATAGAAAGAAGATTTGGTTTCTTCTGTTCATGGAGGCACTGTGAGAACAGAAAAGTTGGAAGGATTCATCTTTGCAGCAGGTCCTAAGTGTTTACAACATGAGATTGTCATTGAGGAATGATGTTCCCCTGATCAGTATGACTTGAAGCTTCAAATAGGACTTTTCTGAAGGTCCTAAAAGGCTGAAGCCAAAAAGTCTTTGGTGTGAGAGCTTTCTGGACAAATGTCTGCTCTGAGTCCATCTGTTCACCATCTGTTAATCCTGCCTGGGATCTAAACCTCTTTTACAGGTGACAAGCAATTATGAGGACACTTAGAAAGTGTTTGAGGACACAGAGTATCAACACTTCAGGCACTCTGTGTACTGGTGCCAAAACCACAAAGAGATGTCCACAACTAAGCTTATAAATTACTAAAGTGCTTTAAAATATTTAGCTACCTATAAGAAAATGATTATTCTGGAGAAAATGGTGTGCTAAGCAATTATTCAGTGCACTGAGCAGCCCTGGAGCTTTGGGAAGTGCCTCACAGGACAAGTCACTGATGGACAAACACTGCTGCTGAAAGCTGCACTCCTGTGGCAGTCACAGTCCCTGCTGTCACCACAGCCCCTCAGGCCTGCACTGCTCAGACCTCACCTGCAGTACTGGGTGCAGCTGTAGGACACAAGAGGAGCATTGCCTTGCTGGTGCAGCTCCAGAGGAGGCCATGAAGGTGATCCAAGGGCTGGAGCACCTCTGCTGTGGGGACAGGCTGAGAGAGTTGTGGCTGTTCAGCCTGGAGAAGAAAAGACTCCAGGGAGACCTTAGAGCAGTACCTGAAGTGGGCTAGAGGAGAGCTGAGGAAGGCTCTACTGTATAAGGGCTTGGAGTGACAGGATGAGGGCAATGGATTGAACCTGGAGCAGGGCAGAGTTAGGTTGGGCATCAGGAGGAAGCTCTGCACAGTGAGGGTGGTGAAATACTGGAACAGGTTGCTGAGGATGTGGTTGAGGCTCTGTCCCTGGAGACATTCAAGACCAGACTTGATGTGTCCCTGGGCAGCCTGCTCTAGCTGGAGGTGTCCCTGCTGAGTGGGGTTGGACAAGGTGACCTTGGAGGGTCCCTTCCAAGGGGATGCAGCCTGTGAATCTGTGAAGTTTAGAGCATCTTCTGTACATGAAATGAGGGGGGGGGGGGGAAAGTGAGTCACCAGAGCTTTGCCCTTGGCCATTAACTTTACAGAGCTGCTAACCCAACAACCCATAAACAGTTCTATTGCTACACCAATCCATGAAAGAAACAGGAGGGGTTTGAAACAGGGGCAGCTGCAGCAGAACTGGGGGCTTGTCAGAGGAACAGCATCTGGTGGTCAGCTGTGGAAGGACAGGGGTGCACTGTGTCAGCCTGGCTGATGAGATCCCTTCCTTTGCTGGGCTCAGGTTTGTCCAGAGCTTAACGTGGACATGGCCAAGAGGGCTCTAACCCAGGGTCCTGTGCTGCCAGTTGTGACAGTCACAGGCTGGTAGGGATTCTTGTGCTGTGGTCTGGAAGTGAGAAGCTCTTTTTTTTCACTAGTAGAGATCTGGAGCAGCAGCAGCAATTTTGAATCAAAAGGGTGTTTGTAAAAGAGAAGGTCTCTGCCCTATGCATCACTACCAGAACATTTCCATCCTCTCTGTTTTTGTTATCTGAGGGCTTCTAAGGGTGCTGAGTTTTGCTTTCCAGAATTGGTTTTCACTGGCTCAGAGTGCAGAAAGGAATACAAGATTGATCAGTGTCTCATTTCTAGCCAAATGTAGCTGTATGAGAAGATGACTAACTGCTGGCTGCTCTGTCCCTCCTTCTGTCTGCTATTAACAAGCCATCTCCCTGTACTTGCTAATAGATGCATTCCCTCACATGCTTCTCATCTGGCTGCTGGTTCCTTCCTTCTGTTACAGAAGCTCAAAGCAGTGTTTGCTGAAGTGCTGAGAGCTGTCAGCTCCTTCCAAGGGACTGGGAAAGCAGAGACATGCAACCTTCTGAAAGCCAGGAGGCTGCTTTGAAATCAATACAGGCAAGAAATGATGGCTCTTCATTTCCCCTCAATTAATCAAAATTAAAGTTAATTAAAGATTGGCAGTGCTTCTGAAAAGCAAATTCCCAGCTATGAGGACAGGCTGAGGGAGTTGGGGTTGTGCAGCCTGCAGAGGAGAAGGCTCCAGGGGGACCTCAGAGCTGCTGCCAATAGCTGAAGGGATCCTGCAGGAAGGCTGCAGTGAGACTTTTGCTGAGAGTGTCTGGAGACAGGCCAGGGAGTAATGGTTTGGAGCTGAGGCAGAGCAGGGTTAGAGTGGAGCTGAGGAAGAAGTTGTTGAGTGTGAGGGTGCTGAGAGCCTGGCACAGGCTGCCCAGGGAGGCTGTGGCTGCCTCCTGCCTGGGGGTGTTGCAGGCCAGGCTGGATGAGGCCTTGAGCAGCTGAGTCTGGCTGAGTGCCCTGGGCATGGTGGGGAGGGTGGAGCAGATGATCTGTGAGGTCCTTTCCAATCTGAGCCATTCTGGAAATCTGTGATTTTGAAGTTGTCTCCATGACCCTAGAGGAGCAGAACACTGCACCCTGAAGAGTCTGGGGTGCCTGAGCAGTGAGCCCACAGAGGTGGTCCCTGCCAGGAGCCCACCCTGCTGTGGAAGCTCAGCAGATTGTGGTGTGTCACTGTCTGGCTGTACAGTGACAGCAGTGAGCCACTATGACCTGAGGATGAGGAAGAAGAGGAAGCAGAGGATGTTCTTTGTGCTCTTGTGGGCACTGGCACACACCAGAGGGTCAGCTAGATTTAATGGGAATGTTGAGGGGTCTCAGCTGAAACCTTGGGACTCTGATAGCTCTGTTGTGTGGAGCTTTCTCAGTGCTCCCACTTTCACCATCTGTCTTCTCTGTCTGGAAGGAAATTGGCAGAACAAGAATTTGCTCACTGCAAAAGGTACTCTTGGAACTCTTGCCCTTGGTGGTGCCTTCTGGGGTCCTTTATTGTGCCATCCATGGGGCTATAAAAATGAACAAGGGGAAGCCTGCCTCCTGTTTGATAACTTCAGGCTCAGTGGGCAGAGTGGCTGGAGTAAAAGAGACCACTGTTGGGTTTTTTTTGTTTGGTTTAGGGCTCTTCAGGTTGTCTTGTGAATGTGTTGTGCTCTGATGTATGCCCTGACCTGGCACTGCAAACACTGTGAGAGGCTGCATCTAAATCTTGGGGAATTTCTACTCCTTTGCTCAGAGCAAACCAAGAAATGACTTTGTTTAAACCAAGAGAGTGCTGCCCAGGGCAGTGGTCTGCAGAAATGAGCAATAAAGCTGCTGAAGGGTCTGGAGAGCAGGTCTGGAGCAGCTGAGGGAGTTGGGGTGCTTTAGTCTGAAGAAGAGGAGGCTGAGGGCAGACCTCATTGCTCTCTACAGCCCCCTGAAAGGAGGTTGGAGTGAGGTGGGGTTGGGCTCAGCTCCCTGGTATCAGATGATAAAATGAGAGGACATGGCCTGGAATTGTGCCAGGAGAGGGTTGGGTTGGAGACAAGGAAAAGTTTCTTTGCTGCAGGAGTGGTCAGGGATTGGCACAGGCTGCCCAGGGAGGTGCTGGAGTGCCCATCCCTGGAGGTGTTCAAGAAATCTGTGGCCTTGGCACTTGGGGCCATGGGTTAGTGGCCATGGTGGTGCTGGGTTGATGGTTGGACTGGATGGTCTTAGAGAGCTTTTCCCACCCAAACAGTCCTATGGTTCTATGAGCTCTGAGCTATTCTTAGAAGTTGTGAGAAGCAGAGGGGCCAAGGGTGTGGCTCTCTCTTCCATTTGGAGAAAAGTCATCACAAGTTCTTTGTGCACTTCTCCAATCCTTCTCTGCCCTGCCTGGCAAAGCTGCCTTAAGTATCAATATTCATTAAATACCACTGAGATGATAATGTAATAAAGCAATAATCCTCAGGCCCACAGCTCTACTTCTCTCCAGAAGAGCTGAGGTTGAGGATATAATTAAAAATTAAAACTCTGTTTGCATTCTGGAAGGTGGAGATGTCTTTTTTGGACATGGTGGGGAATTGTATTAATAAGGAAGAGATCAGTTTCCAATAACTTTCAATACAGGGAGCTCATTTAATATCCCTGTTCATGTTTAAGCTTCTCCTGGTATTCCTTTAGCTTGACTTTAGCAAGACAAAGCAACAGGAACTGTTGCTGGAAGAACATGTTGCTAAAATCTGAGGACCCTTTTTGCTCCACAAATTAATTCCTTCTTATATGAAGGGAGGGAGGGAAAAGCTGAATTAGTTCTTCCTGGTGTAAGCTACAGGAGTAGCTTTAATTACTCTGCAGCCCTGCAGCGTGGTGGAATGTTCCTGTTTGGTTTCTCCTGCATGGTTTGGATCACATTGGCCTGGTTTGGTTTTTATTTGCAGTCTGAATGGATGAGCACTTGGGCTGCAGGGGTTCAGTGAAGCTCTTGGAGTGCCAGCTGCAGTGTGGTGCCCTCCAGTGAGTCTGCTCTGCTCCCAGACCTCTCCCTGTTGATTTCAGAGTGTTCAGAATTCATGTGGGCATCTTGCAGGAGCTTTTGGTGCTCTTTGCTGAGTTCAAGCCTGGCTGGCTGGGCCCTGAGAGTTGTGATGCAGGGAGTTAAAGGCAGCTGCTGGCAGGTCACAGGCAGTGTGCCCCAGGGGCAGGTTCTGTTTCACACCTTCATGAGTGATTTGGTTCTGGGCTGCAGCAGGGCAAGGGAGGGGATTCTGCCCCTTTGCTCTGCTCTCCTCAGACCCCACCTGGGGTCCTGTGTGCAGCTCTGGAGCCCTCAGCAGTCCAGAGGAGGCCACTAAGCAGAGCAGCTGGGAAGCAGAGGGGCAGAATCCCCTCCCTCCCTGCTGCCCATGCAGCTGGTGCTTAGTTCTGCATCTCTCTGGAGTATTCCAAAGCAGCACACAGAGTGCCTGTGGAGTAGGGGGGATTTAGGAACAATGTGAACCTATTCCAAGTGCCACCTCCAAGACTGCTTCAGAGACCAGCAGCATCCTCAGTGAGTCTTCCAAAGCAGGTAGAATGTAATAGAGAGTAACAAGCAAAGAGGAGGGCTCTGTTCTGACAGCTTTGGTGTGCAGGAAGAGAAGTGCTGAGAAGTTCAGATCACAATGAATTTCAGCAGCTATTGAAGAGGAGGGTTTCAGGTTGTTTTAAGACACAGCTGTGGTTTGGTTTCTTTGGGCTCTTTTGGGTTTTTCCCCCAGGTTTCCCTGAAGAAAAGCAGAGATGACAACGTTTGCTTTTAGACAGGTTGTTGTACAGAAACAGGAGTAGCAAGTCAGAGAGGTTCTCCTCCCCCTCTACTCTGCCCTGCTGAGGCCACATCTGCAATATTGTGTCCAGCTCTGGGCTCCTCGGTTCAAGGAAGACCTCAGGGAACTGCTTGAGAGAGTCCAGCAGAGAACCACGAAGCTGCTGCAGGCAGTGAACATCTCCTGTGAGGCCAGGCTGAGGCAGCTGGGGCTGCTTGGAGCAGAGCCTGAGGGCTGCCCTCAGTGCTGCTGGTAAGGATGTGCAGGGCTGGAACCAGGCTCTGCTCAGGGATGGCCAAGGACAGGACAAGGGGCAACAGGGGCAAGCTGGAGCAGAGGAGGTGCCACAGGAACAAGAGAGAAAACATTTTCCCTGTGAGGGTGCAGAGCCCTGGAGCAGGATGCCCAGAGAGGCTGTGGAGTCTCCTTCTCTAGAGGCTTTCCAACCCCACCTGGGTATGTTCTGGGTGCCCCTGCAGGGGGGTTGGGCTGGATGATCTCTGGAGGTCCCTTCCAACCCCTACCATTCTGTGGTTCAGTGGAGTCCACTTTGTGCTGTAGTTTGAGTGGGAACCTTGGGTGCTTCTCAGGTCCATAGCATACAGTAAATGCTCTGTGGTAAAGCAGCAGCCTGGATCCTTGTGCCTGTCTGCATAGGAATTCTCCTGTTCATGAATATCATCAGGAACATTTGGGTTTGGTCAAAATCTATCCTTTGGCCAATCTGTGTTGATCAATGCCTGCAGGTTTTTAGTAATTACTTTGTGAGGAAAAAAGGAAACAAAACAAAAACCCCAAAACCTGCAGCTGTAGAGGACTTAATGGAATGAAATTAGATTCAGCTTGGAACTACAGCCAAAGAAAAGCATTGATCTGGCCTAACAAAACCAAAGATGATTACAGAACCCCCTGCTGTCAGGGGTATCAACATATTAGGAGATTAGAGGAAGATTAAAATGTTTAAAAGAATCCTATTTTTAAAGATGCAGAGAACAGCAAAGGTGGTGCCTCAGAGCTGAATTCCCAAGCATCAACAGACTCAAGGATGGCAGCTGGCACAAGAAAAACAACCCCAAAACTGAACAAAACCCAAGAAGGTTCCAAAGTCCTGCTGTACCCAAGGAGTGGTGATCTGGAGCCTTGCACCTGCAAAAGGGCTTCTGTGGTTGTACCTCAGAATCACAGAAGGGCTCAGGCTGGAAGGGAGCTCAGAGCTCAGCTGCTCCAACCTCCCCACCATGCCCAGGGACACCTCTCAGCCAGACTCAGCTGCTCAAGNCACCCTCACACTCAACAACTTCTTCCTCAGCTCCACTCTCACCCTGCTCTGCCTCAGCTCCAAACCATTGCCCCTTGGCCTGGCTCAGACACCCTCAGCAAAAGTCTCTCTGCAGCCTTCCTGCAGGCTCCCTTCAGGCACTGGCAGCAGCTCTGAGGTCCCCCTGGAGCCTTCTCCTCTGCAGGCTGCACCCCCCCAGCTCCCTCAGCCTGTGCTCACAGCAGAGCTGCTCCAGCCCTTGCAGCATCTTTGTGGCCTCCTCTGGACTCTCTCCATCAACTCTGTGTCCTTCTTGTGATGGGGACACCAAGACTGTCCCAATGCTGGTTTAATACTGCAGCCTCTAAACCCCCTCCCCCAAACAGCAAAGCTAAAAAACCAAGGGGGCTGAAGCAATCATGGCACAATCACAGCTTCAGCACAAGCTTTGATATCATTATTAAGCTCATACAAATTTCCCCTCTTATCAGGCTTGTTCTTTGCTGTCTAATTAGTCCAAGCAGGGGTAGTTTGTCTTCCTTTTTTTTTTTTGCCTTTTTTAGGGGGACACACAGACAGAAAGCAGCAGTGAGAGCAGTATTTGCAGGCTTTAATTACACATGAAAGGCTCTTCCCCCTTCACTTTGTGTTTTCCTGAAAGCAGAGGGATTCCCTACGGTGCCATATCAGTGTTGTGCTCAAAGTGCTGCAAGGGCATCTTCTGTGGAACAGCAGTTAATTAATTGCCACCTCTCAGTGGCAGGGTTCTCACACAAACATTACCTTCAAGGCAAACATACATCAAAAAAGGCTGAAATGTGCCCTTTGCCTGCAATCCCAACTCACAGCCAGGCTCAGCACACTGCTCTGGATCTGGGAGTATTCCAGAAGATGCAGATGAAGGCCAGGACATGGCCTCAGGTTTCNGTCCTTGAGTGACCTGTGGGAGATGTCCCTGCCTATGGAACTGGCTGAGCTTTGAGGTCCCTTCCAACCTAAACCATTCTATGATTTCCCAGCCAGGGAGGGTTCCAGCTGAGCTGCAGCCCTGTAGATGGGAATGGTTTCAAGTGACCCAGGGCTGCACATCACTCTCAGAGCAATCCTACTTGCAGGCTTAGTTTGGGTAATCCAACACCAAAATCTCCACAGCAGGGGGATCCAGGCCTCTTTGGGCAAGCAGCTCCGAGGCAGCTGTGCTCAGGGAGGTGTTCACCACAAGGACAGCTGAGCTGATAGCAAAGGCTCACAGTGCTCTGCTAAGTGAAGCTCTACCTGTGATGAAACCTTCAGTGCATGCAGTCCACAGTGGCTGCTTGGAGGATCTCTCAAGGAGGGGATAAACAAACCAGCATTCCCCTTCCCTCTTCAAATGCACTGGCAAGTTTTAAAACACAATTAATGCTCCTCTCCGGAATTTAATAGGGAACTTCTCCTCCCCCTCTGCTCTGCCCTGATGGGGCCACATCTGGAATCCTGTGTCCAGTTCAAGAGGGACAGGGACTTGCAGGAGAGGGTACAGCAAAGGGCTGCAGAGGTGCTGAGGGCACTGGAAGCTGTCTGTGGTGAGGAAAGGCTGAGAGCCTTGGAGCTGGTTAGGCTGGAGGGGAGCAGCCTGAGGGGGATCTGATCAGTGCTGATCAATACTTGAAGGGTGGGGGTCAGCAGGGTGGGACCAGGCTGTGGTCAGTGACAGGACAAGGGGTAAGGGGCCCAAACTGGAACATCAGAAGTTCCTTCTGAACATGAGGAACTTTCTGGGTTTAAGGGTGCTGGAGCCCTGGAGCAGGCTGCCCAGAGAGGTGCTGGAGTCTCCATCTCTGGAGACCTTCAGATCAGCCTGGCTGTGTTCCTGTGTGACCTTCTCCAGGTGCCCCTGCCTTGGCAGGGGGCTTGGACTGGCTGATTTCCAGAGGTCCTTTCCCCAACCTCTTCCTCCCTTTGAAATTCTATTCAGCAGCCATCAACCAGCCAGGGTGTGGAGTTTGAGAGGGACACCAGATGCCCTTTCTGACTGGCAAGGACACAGAGCAGAACTGCTTTGCTCTGCTTTCTTTACATGATGTTAAAAATAACTGTTATTACTTTTTAATTTCACTTCAGGGCATTCTCTGGGTATTCAGGTGTTTATGAGGATGGGTTCAACAAAAAAAAAAAGCTCTGGTAGCACATTCCAGCTGGTGGCTTCATGGTTTTCCTCTCACCAATCTCCAAACCCTAGAACTATACTTTATTAATAGATACTAAAATAACAAATAATTAGCTAAAGGATTTTGGTGCTGCTTTGGGTGCTTGCTTGGAGCTGCTTTGGATGCTCGGAGCTGAATTCTTTAGCCAGTTCCATTTTCCCAACTGCCAGTGGGAAAAATAAATAAAAGGCAACCATAAGAAGCTTCATTGGGTGAGAGGACTTTGGATTCATCCCTTTAGAGATGCTGCTCTGCTGCTCTTTTCAATCCTGATGGGTAAACCTGGCAAGTTAAATCTTCTTCCTTTTCCTCACTGTTAGTTTATTCTCCTGGTGGGCAACATGGGAATGAACATGGGAATGAACCACCCCTCTCCTGGTGGGTGACATGGGAATGTGGACAGGGGAATCTCAAAAGCACAAAATGTTAGGGGTTGGAAGGGACCTCCAGAGATCATCCAGCCCAACCCCCCTGCCAGAGCAGGTCACACAGGAATGCATCCAGATGGGGCTTGAAAGTCTCCAGAGCAGACTCCACAACCTCTCTGGGCAGCCTGCTCCAGGGCTCCAGCACCCTCACACCACAGTTCCTCTTTGTCTTGAGGTGGAACCTCCTGGGTTCCAGCTTGCACCCATTGTTCCTTGTCCTATCACTGGGCACCACCAAACAGAGCCTGGCACCTTCAGCCTGGCACCCACCTTTCAGATACTGCTCAGATGCCCTCTCAGCCTTCTCCTCTCCAGACTAACCAGCCCCAGGGCTCTCAGCAGAGATGTTCAAGTCCCTTCAGCATCCTCATAGCCTCTGCTGGGCTCTCCAGTAGAACACCTTAGAAGGGGTAGACCTTGTTACCTTTGACAGACTTAGTTTGGACTATTTTCTGTGGCTGTGTGCAGCTTTTTATTGTCTGAGTCATGGCCAGGGGAATCCTGTAGTAAATCCTCTAATTTTAGCAGGCAAAATCAGCTCCATGCAGCAGCTTCTGCAGCATCTTCAGAGTTGCCTTTTGGATTGCTCAGAATTGTTCTCACAAACTCATGTTTGGGAAAGAAAGTTTGGCAGAGGTCATGATTAAGTAGTTAATCACTTATTTAACCTGAGAGCTTACAGACACCTTGAGAACAGGAAGAAAGATCTGTGCATGGTTTCTCTGCTTCATTGTTGCTTGGAGTCTTTTCATGGTATCATGGAATTGTTTTGGTTGGGAAAAGAGCTCTGAGGCCATCGAGTCCACCCTAAGACCTCCCTTAAACCATGTGCCAAAGTGCCATGGCCCTCCCAAAATACAGCTGTGGAGTGGTGTTCAGCCTTCTCATTCTGTGCCAGTGCTCGAAAGCACTCAGAGAGGTTCACAGATTGCATTGGGTTGGAAGGGACCCTCCAGGGTCATCTTGCCCAATGCCCTGCAGGCAGCAGGGACACCTCCAACCAGAGCAGACTGCTCAGGGCCACAGAAGTCTGATCTTGAATGTCTCTGGGGATGGGGCCTCAACCACATCTCTGGGCAGCCTGTACTGTGAGTATTTTATCACTCTCTCTGTGCAGAACTTCCTCCTGATGTCCAACCTAGATCTGCCCTGCCCCAGTTTCAAGCCATTGCCCCTCCTATCCCCACAGGCCCTTCTAGAGCAGTCCCTCCCCAGCCTGCCTGTAGGTGCCCTTCATTTCAGAGCAATTGGCTGCTTTGCTGAGCTGCAGGAGTGGCATCCTCTGGGAGCCATGCACGGCTGGGGGTGGGACTGCAGTAACACTGGTCCAGAGCTGGGCTGAGAGGGGGCATGGACTGTGAGGCAGAGGCTGGGCCAAAGTCTTTTATTATCAGTTGTTCAAGCCCAGCTAATTGGGTACCAGATTGAAAGCCTGGGAGTGTCAGGCTGGGAGGAAGGAGTGACCCTGGAGTGCCTCTGCTCAGGACCTAAGAGGGAGCTCTCTGACTCCCCACTGCCAGCCTGCAAGCTGCTGAGTGGGTGCTGAGGCATTATTCTGTATGCTTTGTGTTCTTGCCTTGAGGTGATCATTTCAGCAATGGTAGACAAAGTGCAGACACATGAAATAATTACAGAGGGAGCCTGGCTGGAGCCTGTCAGGCTGTGTCGAGCTCCCCACACTTCCTGCATCTCTCAATTCAGCTCTTTTGCTGATTGTTGCATTCAGTGTTTGGGGGTCAAATCAAACCTGCTCTAAAAGCAGGAAAAAACACCACCACCCCCACCCCAAAATACTCCCCCCACTGTTTTGATGTATTTTAACTCAGGGTTTAAGATCTGTGTCCAAAATAGCTCTGTAAAAGTGAGAGTCCCTGGAGCCAAACGCCAGCCTCTGCCTCTTGCCTGTTTTAGATGCAGAAGCTTCTTTCATTCTGGCTTTTGCAGTTTGACAGTTGCTCAGCAAGGAGGATGTTGTGCTCACCACAGATTTGTATGAGCCTTGCAGACAGGGCTTAGAAGCCCTTTGGTGAAGGGCTGAATGACAAAGCAACCCTGGAGTGAAATGTGGGGCTCCTTAGCTTGCATGGGAGGCTCAGAGTTGGCAAGATCATGGTTGTGGCTCAGAGTGCTTCAAAGAACACCCAAGTTTGAACACAGCTTTGTCATTTTACTCATGGTTCAGTTTTAGATTTAAGTGGAGGAGAAGAGGGGGTTAAGCTGCTTGGCCACGTGTTGCTGAGGTGTTAGCAGGGAACTCCTGAATTTGGGAGTTTAGGGAATAATTCCTGGCATGGGTTTGGTGTTTCAGGTACTGAGTGTAGTCACAGTCAAGTACAAAACTTGCAGCTTGAGGAGGGCAGATTGAGGCTGGAGATTAGGAAGAAATTCTTTCCAGTAAGAGTGGTGAGGCTGTGGCATAGGCTGCCCAGGGAGGCTGTGCCTGCCTCCTCCTGGGGTGTTCAAGGCCAGGTTGAATGAGGTCTTGAGCAGCCAAGTCTAGTTGAGAGATGTCCTTGGGCATGGTGGGGAGCTTGGAGATGATCTCTGAGGTCCCTTCCAACCTGAGCCATTCTGTGATTCTATGATTTTATTTTTTGTACTCTCAGATTTGCCTGAGAAGCCTTTTTGCTGTGTGTGCTTCCACATCCCTTTCTCCTTTGGAGGTTGTTCTTCACTTGGACCAAAGCTGACTTCACCAAGGTGGTTTTGCAGCTGACAGAGGAGCAGCACATCTCCTGCTGCCAGATCTTAGGGATTCCTGAGGCAGTGACATGGCTTTCTTGACAGGCCAGAGCAGTGGTGGCTCTTGTGTGCCTGAGTGAGCCTGTTGACAGCAAAGGCCAGGAAGAAGCATTTCAACACAGCATTATGCTTGGAAGATGAAAATGTGGGTTTGGTGCAACTTCAACACCACAGACAGAAAATCAATTACCATTTTTTGCTGGTGCAGCTAAAATAGTATCTGCTGCTGCTAATTTCTGTTTGTTGGTCCACAGCTGCTCTCTTCCCTCTTGCTTTTTATGAAGCCATCAGTGAAGACAGAAATCCTGATCCTGAAGCCTGAGTGCTGTGAACTCCTCCTTTCTCTCCTGCTGTGCAGAGCCCTGGTTGAATCATCTCTTTCTGTGCATGGCTGTCTTTGAGCCATTTCATTTTTGTCTCCTAGGCATCATTCTCCACCAGCAAACCCTTCTGCAAGTGGAGCACTATTTGCTTTTGCTATTAATCACTTTGCTAAAGGTCAGCATATACCAGAGCTTAAAGATCTGCATTTTGCACCTCTCTTGTGTACCTTCTGCTGTGCCCAGGGGCTTGGGCTCTCATCTCCACAGGTCCCTTCCAACCCCTACCATTCTGTGATTCTGCTGAAGTTCCTTCTGCACACATCTTCAGGTGCTGGTGCAAACAAGCTGCAGGGACAGGCTGGGTGTTGGAGGGTCCTTACTTTCAAGGTGGCTTCAAATCTTTCCTTAGCATGTCCTGGTTGGTTACTTTGGAGCATTTCAAGGAAGAGTTTTCCTCTCTCACAGAAGATCTGCTCAAAGGGTTTACTCCCAGTGCTTTCAAATCAGAGGATCACAGGATGGCAAAGGTGGGAAGGGAGCTCAGCTGCTCCAACCCCCCCTGCCATGGGCAGGGACACCTCTCAGCTGGACTCAGCTGCTCAAGGCCTCATCCAGCCTGGCCTTTAGCACCCCCAGGGAGGAGGCAGCCACAGCCTGTTTGAGTCTCACCACTCTTGTACTGAAGAACTTCTTCCTCAGATCCAGTCTATCCCCACAGCTCCTCCCCAGCCCTCCTGTAGATCCCCTTCAGGATAGCAGCTCATGATTGGTTTTTTTCTGTTTGAAGTGCTATTGGGAACTTGTCTGCCATTAGATCTGTGCAAGTGGATTTTGTCTACTTGGAGACTCAGTCTCAAAGGTCTTTTCCAGCCTGAAGAATTC
Source organism: Ramphastos sulfuratus (assembly GCA_013399055.1). Lineage (NCBI taxonomy): Eukaryota > Metazoa > Chordata > Aves > Piciformes > Ramphastidae > Ramphastos > Ramphastos sulfuratus. Next base: position 39,829 of record WBNM01015679.1, on the reverse strand, counting down.
CATGGTTCTGTGAATATACAGGAAAGTTCTTGATTGCAGTTGTGGAAAAAAAAAAAAACAAAAATCAAAACCCAGAAGAATCAAATGGCTGAACAGAAGCTGACTACAGAAAGGTTTCAGTGCAGTGAGGAGGGAGTGTGCCAAGTGAGCAGGAATGTTGAGCTGCTTTGAAACAGCTGCAGATCCACTGATGTTTGGCAGTATAACTGCAGGCCAAGCCTTTGAGGTGAGAAAAACCATTTGGTAGCACTTTTATCTGTTTCTGTAGGGCATCAGCTTCAGCTGGGTGGACTCTCAGTAGCTGGATGTCAGCTAATTAATCATTTAATTTGCTGTCATGTCAGTAGGTGAACTGGTATCCTGGTAGCAGCCTGGGTTGGAGTTAATGGTGTGCTAATGTCTGCAGGAGCTGCAACAGCCCTGCCCCTCCTGCTCCACTGCAACTTTCCCCTGGCTGCTTGTGGGAAAATCTTTGAAGTGAGGTTGCTGTGAGTGGAAGCTCTGCCTGCTAACACAGGTGGTTTGCAGCTCTCTCTGGTCACAGAGCTGAGTCCATTCTCCTCTTTATACAGGATGAGTTCTCCATAGGACCAGCAATGAACCCTTCTGGCTAGCAGGGCCAGTTGTGTCCTGGAGTGCATCAGAAGTGTGGCCAGCAGGTCTAGGGAGGTTCTCCTGCCCCTCTACTCTGCCCTGGTGAGACCACAGCTGGAATCCTGTGTTGAGTTTTGGGCTCCCCAGTTCAAGAGAGTCAGCTGGAGAGAGTCCAGTGGAGGCTGTGAGGGTGATGAAGGGACTGGAACATCTCTGCTGAGAGCCCTGGGGCTGTTTGGGCTGGAGAGGAGAAGGCTGAGAGGAGATTTGGTCAATGTCTATAAATATCTGAGTGGTGGGTGTCAGGATGGAGGTGCCAGGCTCTGTTTGATGGTGCCCAGTGATAGGACAAGGAGCAACAGGTACAAGCTGGAACCCAGGAGGTTCCATCTGAAGATGAGAACTTCTTTGGTGTGAAGGTGCTGGAGGCCTGGAGCAGGCTGCCCGGAGAGGTTGTGGAGTCTCCTTCTCTGGAGACCTTCAAGAGCCACCTGGCTGTGTTCCTGTGTGCCCTGCCCTGGCAGTGGGTTTGGACTGGATGATCTCTGGAGAACTCTTCCATCCCCACTCTGTCTCCCTGTGGTACCTGGCACAGGTGTTGGTGGTATCAAACCTTCTGCAGCATTTGCTCTGTGATGAAGCAGAGATTTTTTTATTTTTTTTTTTTTAACTGACTGTGGGGTTTTGTTCATCCTATCATCTCCCCCCACTGTGGGGGGGAATACTTCAGAGGATTTGCCTGGAGAGTTTTTAATCAGAAAATGATTTCCCTCTCCCACGAGAAGGCTTGGAGCAGGGGCAGTGTAACGCCGGAGCGGAAGCAGCCATCTGAAGGCAAGAGAGAAACAGCAAGTTTGAAACAAAAAAGCCCAAAGTAACCTTGCTTTAAAATCCAGCCTCATTTCTCTCCATCTTTCAGCTGCTGTCTGTGTGCAGGGAATGGCTTTAGTCAGTGTAAAAATCTAATTAAATCTTCCCGTGGCAGTGATTCAGAGCTGACCCTCGCTCTGTGGAGCAGCTTATTAGAATAATAAACCACCCCCTGCTGAGAGGCACTGGCACTGACAGACAGCCCAGGCTCTGCCTGAGCAGGCTGCCTTCAGAGGCTGCAAAAGAAATCATTTATTGTCCTTTCTGGAGCAGAACTTCGGAGATGGCATCTGACAGGGGCCAGCTCGTCACCTGTGACCGTGTGCGGTCCCACCCGGCGCTGGGTTGCTGCCTGCCACTCACTCACAGCCCAGTGCACAGCATTGCTTTGGCTTTTCTCTTCTCCTCATCCAACCTGACCTGGAACACCCCCAGGCAGGAGGCAGCCACAGCCTCCCTGGGCAGCCTGTGCCAGACTCTCAGCACCCTCACACTCAACAACTTCTCCCTCAGCTCCACTCTCCCCCTGCTCTGCCTCAGCTCCAAACCATTCCCCCTTGGCCTGGCTCGGACACCCTCAGCACAAGTCTCTCTGCAGCCTTCCTGCAAGACAAGGAACAGTGAGCACAAGCTGGAACCCAGGAGGTTCCACCTCAACGTGAGTGGAAATTGTCACTGTGAGGGTGCTGGAGCCCTGGAGCAGGCTGCCCAGAGAGGTTGTGGAGTCTCCTTCTCCAGAGGCTTTCAAGCCCCAGCTGGATGTGTTCCAGGTACTGGAAGGCAGCAGGGAAGCTCTGCAGGTGAAGTGGAGCAGGGACACGAATCCATGTCTGAACAGGACTCCGTTTGCTTGCCCTGGTGCTTGTTTGGCTCTGGTCCAGGTTTCAGCCCTTGAAGCACTTTAAACTCCCTGCCTGTTCCTCGCAGTGGAGGAGCACAGGCAGAGCAGAGCCTGCAGCCCCTGTGACCACAGAGGCTGTGTGATCTCTGCTCTGCCTGCAGACTGCTCCTTGTGTGCCAGGGCAAAGAACAAACGAGGGGAACCTGGTGACAGGGGTGAGAAGGTGGCCAGAGAGGAGCAGGGAATTTCTGCAGGTGCTGTGCTGAGCTGGCTCTGCTGGGGTTGGCAAGCCCAAGAGTAACTGCAGGGAGAAGCCCCTTCTTTAACCAGCTCTGGTGTTTAACAAGAACCTTTCTTTACTTTTTCCCCCACTGGAGAATTTGCTGAAGGCAATGAGCTCTCCTCCCCCAGGCTGACTTGCAGTGGAAGCCACGCAATTAATTTCCATGAGCCCTATAAAAAAACCTCTGAGCCTAAAGAACAGCTTGTCATGCTGAAGGAGGAGTGCTGGAAGTGGATTTCAGAGAAAATCAGATTCTGAAGGACTTTTCTCTCTCCAAAATGTCTGTACTGGGAGAGCTTTGACTTCACAAATGCCCAACCCTACTTCTTCCCTGCGGTTTTGGTGCTGGAGTGTGAAGATGACCTTAAAGGAGCCTTTTGATAAACCTCTGAGTTTTTAGGATGGATTTTTCTCTCTGTAGTACCACAGGCAGGTTGAAATCCTTGCTCAGACCATAATTCTGAAGAGGAAAAAAATCAAGGCTAAGTTGTGAAACTCCTTCAAGAAGTCTTAGAGCAGGTGGTCCCAGCAGCTGGAATGGGTACCTGGTGGAAGCTTGTGTGCTCCACTGCACTGGAGCCCTTCCTGCAGCAGCTCAGCTTCACTCTTTCTTCCCTTCACCTTTAATTCCCTCTGAATTATAGAAGAACAAATTGCTCTCAAGTGTCCTCCAAGGCTGCTATCAAGTACCCAAAGTACCCTTAGAAGCTGTGCTGTGGGGACTTGTCTGGTTTTACCACAGTTGATTGTTTTGCTACATCTCAAAGTGGTTGCTCTGCTTGTGTGGCTGCTTCCAGTCTGCTGCTGAAGCCTGAGATCTGAGCCCTCTTATCAGTGCTTCTCAGTGACAGGACAAGGAACAGTGGGCACAGGATGGAACCCAGGAGGTTCCACCTCAACACGAGGAGAAACAGCTTTGCTGTGAGGGTGCTGGAGCCCTGGAGCAGGCTGCCCAGAGGGTGTTTGGAGTCTCCTTCTCTGGAGACTTCCAAGCCTCACCTGGATGTGTTCCTGTGGGACCTGCCCTGGGTAATCCTGCTCTGGCAAGGGGTTGGACTGGATGATCCCTGCAGCTCCCTTGCAACCCCTGACATTAGTGACTCCATGATACTTCCTACTCCCACATGTTCCAGCATCTTGTTCTTGGGAACAGCATCATCTTAAAGGAAGAAATCAGAAATTGTCACTGTGAGGGCTTGAATGAAATGGCAGAGGACAACTTTTCCATGCCCTTGTGCCTGTGATTTTGGTTCTTGTTGGTGTTGTGCTTTTTTTCTCTTGCTACTTTGTCCTTCAGTTACTTCTGAGCATCCTTAGCTAAAAGGTGTGTCAGAACAAGGAGGAAATGGCCTCCAGCTGAGCCTGGGGAGGTTCAGATTGGACATTAGGAAAAAGTTTGTCACAGAACGAGTGGTCAGGGACTGGCATGAGCTGCCCAGGGAGGTGGTGGAGTCACCCACCCTGGCTGTGTTTAAGGGTAGTTTGGCTGTGGTGCTTGGGGCTATGGTTTAAGGTGAATCTTGCAGAGTAGGGTTCTAGGTTGGGCTTGGTGCTCCTGAGGGCCTTTGCCAACCTGCATGTGGCTGTGATTCTGTGATGGTTACAAGCTTTGGAAATCCACTTGGGAAATCCAACAGGAGTCTGATGCAGACTGAGGTAGTGAGCAGCACTGGGTCTTACTGACCTGATACAGTCAAACCCTGTCTGACCAAGTGCTCTGCTTTTAGCCATTCTCCAGAGGGTCTTGTTCTGTCCTCCCTTCCTCCAGCCTCTGGAATCTGCGCTGCCTTCGCTAACTGTGGCACTCAGTATGCCTAACAAACAGGCACTAAGATCTCTCCCTTCCAGCAGTGCTTGTCATATGGTGCCAGTGTATGAAAAGGTCTAGCTGTGCACACCATGCTGTGCTTCCTCTTCATCAATCTCTCCACCCAAAGGTGAAGTCTCCCTGCTTTGGAGAGCTGCAGAATACCGAGCAGGTACCATGCATCAGCTGTTGCTTTTCAGCAAGGAGATAAGTACTGTAATTTCTGCTCTGTTGAGGGAGAAATAAAGCACAAAGAAAGTAAGTGAGAAGACTTTGCTATTGAAGTCATTCTTCAATAGCAGAGCTGAAAATAACAAGGTCTAAAATCCTGAACTGCAGCTGGAGGAGGCTGCATTGAGGAGCGGCAGCCTGCGGTGCTGTGCAGCTGCGGCAAGCTCCCGTCGGCAGCCACTCCACACAGTGGGGCCTTGCCCGTCTGCAGCAGCCACCTTGGCTTTGTTTGGGAGCCCAGGTGGGCTAAGGACCAGCCCAGCTTCGTTTTGAGGACTCAACTGACTGCATCCTTTGGAGCCCTTTTGGCACAGCACCGTTTGGTGTTTGCTGAGCAGCAGCAGGTCGCAGTCTGATCCCCACACCCGCGGCAGGGCTGGCAGCAGAGCTGGTGGCACCTGGCACAGCAGAGCCAGGCAGCCTCAGGGGAGCTCTGCTGAGCCAGGGTGGTGGAGGGGCTGGGGCTCATCCATCTGAGCTGCATAGAGCTTGTGCACTTACTGATGGGGTGCAGCAAGAAGATTGTGGGCAGCAGGTCAAGGGAGGTTCTCCTGCCCCTCTTCTCTGACCCAGTGAGACCACATCTGAAGTATTGTGTCCAGTTCTGAGCTCCCCAGTTCAAGAGGTGGGGATCTGCTGGAGAGAGTCCAGTGGAGGCTGCAAAGATGATGAAGGGACTGGGACATCTTTGTGAGGAGAAAAGGCTGAGAGCCCTGGGGCTGGTTAGCCTGGAGCAGAGAAGGCTGAGAGGGATCTGATCAGTGTCTGTAAATACCTGAGGGGTGGGTGTCAGGGTGAGGGTGCCAGGCTCTGTTTGGTGGTGTCCAGTGGGTACAAACTGGTACTCAAGAACTTCTTTGGTGTGAGGGTGCTGGAGGCCTGGAGCAGGCTGCCCAGAGAGGCTGTGGAGTCTCCTCTGGAGACTTCCAAGCCCCACCTGGATGTGTTCCTGTGTGACCTGTTCTGGGTGACTCTGCTGTGCCCAGGGGGTTGGACTCAATCTCTGGAGTCCCTTCCAGCCTCTACCATTTTGTGAGTCTATGATTTTAAAAAAAAAAAAAAATCTTTTTAAGAGGCCATGTGGATCTCTTGGCCTGAATTTCCCCTGAGGACTTTGGGTCCAGCTTTACTGGGGTGTGTGTGTGTGTGTGTTTGTGTGTGTTCAAATGCAGGCTGACAGGTGGGACACAAATTGTTTGACAAGTTAGGAGCAATTCAAGAACCATCTCTGCAGACAGACAGATGTCACCACTCTAATTCTCATCCAGGCCCCTGCAAATTACTGTTGTTAGTGTTTATTGCTGGGCTGTGGAGCAGCATCTCCTTTCAAGCAGCAAGACAAACAATGCCTCCGTGCTCTCAAGTGTTGCTTCTGAAATCTCTGACTGCAGAGTCTAGGGGGCTGCTTTCCCTCTCGAGGTGATGTATAAAGGAGTTAATGTTTGCCATGCAGCACAGACTGGTTACAGGCTCAGGCAAGATCCTGGTGATGACTGTAAAGTAGATGCCTGCTTTTGTTATCCAGCATTCACACATTCTAATGTCCCTGTTCCTCTCTTGATTACTGCTGTGAATTAGAATCACAGAACGGCTCAGGTTGGAAGGGACCTCAGAGCTCATCTGCTCCACCCTCCCCACCGTGGACAGGGACACCTCAGCCAGACTCAGCTGCTCAAGGCCTTCAACACCCCAGGGAGGAAGCAGCCACAGCCTCCCTGGGCAACCTGTTGGACTCTCTCCAGTAAATCCCTGTCCCTCTCAAACTGGGGAGCCCAGGATCAGAGGCATTTTGAAGAGTGTTCCACAGGAGCACAACCAAAGCTATTTCAGCAGCACACTGGGGTCTGGGTGGGAGTTGGGCTGCAAGGGCTCTGCTTGCAACTTCAGCTTTTCCTTAGCAGAGTTGGGCTGCTTGAGGTGGTGCCCTGGAATGGGATGTTGTGAACAGATGTCTTTTTTTGCTCTGTCTTCACACAGCAGAGTGAGAACATGTGTGTTTGCAGGGAGCTTGCAGGAGGTGTGCTTATTTAATGTAAATGTGCAGCTGTCTGGAGCTGGTTTGACTCAGGGGCAGGTTTGCATCTCATAAGCGTTCAGCATGGAACCTGCCTGCACTTGGAGCTCTGCTGGCAGCTCTTCTCTTTGAGGACCTGCCTTGCAGTTTTACACCACATCACCTATCTGTGAAGCACTAAAGAAATCAGAATTGTGTTTGCTGTTATTTAAAATAACATCCAGTAGAAGCACCACATCCCCCCCCAACCCAGCATCTTCTTGCTGGAATAGAATGACCCCAGAGTACATTAATCCTGGCCCACGGTGCATGGTCCCAGCAGGAACTGTGCTGGCACACAGGCAACTGACTCATGAAACCACTTTAGATTTAAATTAATACATTTTTCTTCTATTTTTTTTTCCCCCTAAGCCAGCTCAGTTGTGTGCTCCAGCAGAGCTGAGGGGGCTGGATGCTGCTGCAGCGTGCAGGAGGGGATGTGTCACTGCCTTATGTCACTATTGGTGCTGAAGGCTGCAAATTTGTTGAATCACAGCCTGAGGTTTCTAAAATGTCTTTGGAAATCCAGCCCCTCGAAACACTGTCTTGGCTTCTGGAGAACTGGCCAAACCCATTCCACATTCATCCTTCAGTGCTGCTGCAGCAGCTTTGGCCTTTTGTGAGTGAGAAGTGCAGATGGTGAAGTGTTTGATCCAGCTCTCTGTGCATATGCTTTTGAAGCAGACCACCCTGTGTTTATGTGTAAACACTTCGAGACTATTTAGGCACAGAACTTAATCTTTGCATCCACTCAATAATCAAATGCAGTTCCTCTGTGACCAAAATAACATCCACAGCACACTTGGCACCAAGCTGAACTTGCAGGAGCAGCTGGAGATCTGCACTGCCTTGGGTCTGCTGGGACCCCAGCTGCAGCACTGCCTCCACTTTTGGGGGCCTCAGCATAAGAAAGAGATGGAACTGTTGGAGAGGCTCCAGAGGAGGCCACCAAGGTGATCAGGGGGCTGGAGAACCTCCCTTATGAGCACAGGCTGAAAGAATTGGGGCTGTTGAGCCTGGAGAGAGTTTTTCACAGCGTTTCAGTATTTGGAGAGGCTACAGGAGAGCTGGAAAGGGACTTTTGACATGGGCTTGTAGTGACAGGCTGAGGGAGGATGGATTTAAGCTTGAGAAGGGCAGATTTAGACTGGAGATTAGGAAGAAATTCTTTCCAGTGAGGGTGGGGAGGGTGCCCAGGGAGGTTGTGGAGTCATCATCCTTGGAGGGGTTCAAAACCTGTGTGGCCATGGCACTTAGGGACATGGTTTAGTGGCCATGGTGGTGCTGGGTTGGTGCTTGGACTCTCTGATCCTTGAGGCCTTTTCCAACCTTCATGATTCTATCAATCTGTGCAAATTTGTCCCGTGGGACCTTTGTCCAGGATTCCTTAGCAAACCTCTTCCTTGTACTCCACACATTGCCTCTTTCCACACCTGTGGATTCATTGCCAAGACTCTCCAGGGCTGCAGCTCCCTGGTGCTGATGACAGGATGGAAGTGAGCTCCAGAGAGCATCGAGTCCCACAGGTCTGTGTTTAACTGGACAGACTCAGCTTTGCCCCTGCTGCCCTCAGCTTCCCTGGTGGCAGTTAGGACTCAGGCAGCAGTGGGCAGGAGGTGAGGATGTTCCTTTCTGTGTCCTGAGTAGAGATTTCACAGCAGGGAGGGAGCACTGAAAGAGCAGCAGAGAATGAGTTGGTGTGCAGATGAGAAGGGAGCAGAGGGAAACAAGCCAGGAGGAGCCTGCCTGGAGTCTTCCACCAGCAGAAACTTGGAAGTTGGGTGAGAAGAGAGAGGGAACTGCTGAAGCAGTTTGTTCAGGAAGGGCAAGAGGACAGTGCAAACAACTGAGAGACAGCCTGGCAAGGGAGCTTAGAGAAGTTGATTCAAAACAAGGAGGCAGGAAATGGGCACTTTTGTAGAGACTGTAGAGAAGAAAAGAGCAGGAGCCTGAATTCACAATAAAAACCACCCCCAGCAGAACCTGTGGAATGTGGGGAAGGAGGCAGAGGCTCCTGGGCTCAGAGTCCAGATGTCAGGGATGGTGCCAGCTGGCCCCTGTAGGCTTGAGGCTTGAAGTCTCTTTCTCAGCATGAAAGTTGTCAGGTTTCTTCTCAGGCTCCTCACTGCCCACCCAAGCAGCAAGTGGCATCTCACACAAGCTGGCAGAGGTCACCATCTTTAATAACTGTTGTTAATTGATGCTTCTGGAAAGCTTTCTATCAATCTGGGTGTGCTACCTGCAGAGCCTTGCTCAGCAGGTAGCTGAATCAAATTAAAACTTTAATTCATTGATTAATAAATCACAGCAGAACTGGGACTGCCTCAGCTGTTCCAGACTGGAGCATTTCACTAATCAGGTTGCCTGAAAACTATTTAATTTCTTTATAAACTCTCTAAGATTTCAAATGCTGGCACTGCTAAAAGCTTTAAGGTCCACCTGCTAGTGCCAGGGGGTTAGAACTAGAGGATCATTAAGGTCCCTTTCAACCTATGAATCTGTATCCTGAGTCTGGTTCTGCAAAAAGCAGATGATGCAAGCAAGGTCTTCACTGGTGCCTTCACTGCTGGCAAGGGTCTGCAGGGCCAGCCTGTGCTTCTGAAACCTCAGACAGGTGAGAAGAAATCATTACCTGGAATCTTGGGTCCAGTTTTGGGCTCCTCAGTTTAAGAGAGACAGGGATCTGGTGAGAGAGTCCCAACAGAGAGCTACAAGGGTGAGAAAGGGACTGGAACATCTCTGCTGTGAGGAAGGGCTGAGAGCCCTGGGGCTGGTGGTCTGGAGAAGGCTGAGAGGGGATCTGAGCAGTGTCTATAAACGTCTGAGGGGTGGGTGCCAGGCTCTGTGTGGTGCTGTCCTGTGACAGCACAAGGAGCCTGCTCTGCCTCAGCTTCAAACCATCCCCCCTTGGCCTGTCTCCAGACACCCTCATGAAAAGTCTCTCTGCAGCCTCCCTGCAGGACAACGGACAACAGGAACAAGCTGGCACCCAGGAGGTTCTACCTCAAACTGAGGAGAAAATTCTGGGGTGTGAGGGTGGTGGATCCCTAGAGCAGGCTGCCCAGAGAGGTTGTGGAGTCTCCTCTGGAGTTTCCCTGTTGCTCTCCAGCATGTCTTGAATCCAGGTTTAAGAGACCTGCAGAGGTTTTCTTCCTCTCTCCACAGTGTTTCCCTCTGGCTGTGTGGGACAAATCTCCTTTCTATTACCAATGTGTATTTTTCTTCCTGTCTTCCCAAGATCATTCAGTAAATTCTTCTTGCTTCCAGGAGCCCTCCTCATATAATTAATGGCACCATTTCTGCTCTTTAATTGTTGTATTGAGTGGAAGAAATGAACAGCATGAACTTGAGCACTGTGTGAGACAAATGCTCCTGAAGCCTTGTTGGAGCTGTTAAACATCACCTAACATGGGAGTGCTGGATCTGATCCAGGGAAAAGATAAAACAAGGCAGAGAGGTCACAGCAGAGAAGGAAGCCATCTGTCCAGTGTGGGGCTGCTGCAGCCATTCCTGCTGAATCCCTCCCCTAGATGAGTGTGGTCCAGAGGCTTTTGTGTGAGTCAGAGGGATGCTACAGGACCATTTATCTACAATGGTCCTGGGTTCTTCCTGCCTTGTCAGCCTGCTGCTGCCCTACACAACTTCTCGGTTGGCATTCTCAGAGTCACAGATTGCCCTGGGTTGGAAGGGACCCTCAAAGGGCATCTTGTGCAACCTCCTGCAGGCAGCAGGGACACCTCCAGCTAGAGCAGGCTGCCCAGGGACACATCCAGGCTGGTCTTGAATGTCTCTAGGGACAGAGCTCAACCACATCCCTGGGCAGCCTGTGCCAGTGTCTCCTCACCTTCATAGTGCAGAACTTCCTCCTGATGTCCAACCTAAACCTCCCCTGCTCCACTTTCAAACCACTGCCCCTCATCCTGGCACCACAAGCCCTAAGCAGTCCCTCCCCAGCCTTCCTGGACATCTCCTCCAGGTACTGAAACGCAGCTCTAAGGTCTCCCTGGAGCCTTCTGTTCTCCAGGCTGAAGAGCCCCAACTCTGCCAGGCTGGCTTCACAGCAGCTCTCTGATCATCTTGGTGGCCTCCCCTGGACCCACTGCAGCAGGTCCACATCTCTCTTGTGTTGGATGCCCCAGAGCTGGAGGCAGTGCTGCAGGTGGGCTCTCAGCAGAGCCAAGGGGCAGGATGCCCTCTCTTGGCCTTCTGGCCACACTCCTCTTGCTGCAGCCCTTCCACCAACACTCCCAAGTCTCTTTCCTCAGTGCTGCTCTCAACCCACTCTGCACCCAGCCTGGGTTTGTGCCCGGGAGATGAAGCTCTGGGGCGACAGGTTGTCTAGACACTATTCAGCCCTTTGTAGGTGGAAGAATGCCTGGTTTAGGACAGGGGGAGAAGCTACCACCATATAATTCGAGCTTGTCTTGAATTCTGAGAATTCCATGGATTTTTCTCCTTCCTTTTAAGCTGTGCCAAATGTTTGAGCAAATCTATTTCCATTTGCTTTTCCCCCGCTTTGCGTTAGTCCTCCTGGGTTTGTAAATGCTTGTTCCAAGCAGCATCTTTTGTAAGTAGGAGAAAACTTGAGATGTGGTAAGAACGTCAGAAAAAGTTAGAAGTGCTTATTGGCAAAGTAAAATTAGCTTTTCCTCCATCCCTAAGTGCTGTGCTCATCCGAGGTGGAGTAAAAGGTTGTGTAACAAAAATAGGAGCTCTGGTAACTTTGAGCTGCAAGCCATGGGGCAGAGCTGTGTCGGTTGTGCCTCTGCTCCTCTGGGCACTAAACTGTTGCAGTGCAGGCTGTGCAAAATAAGTTCCAGGCAGCAGCTTCCTCTGACCCTCTTTCCAGACAGCCTCAGGACTGCACTTTGGCTTCTCTTGGTCATAGGTTCTTCAGTTTTCTCTGCAGTCATCACCAGTTACACTTCCACATTGCTTTGCAGCGTCTGATTTATCTCCCCAGCCCTTCACAAGATGTTTCAGCAGATGTCCTCTCTGAAGGACATCTCTGCAGAAGGATTTTGCTCTAGATGAGGTTGTTTGTCATTTGGTGGTTGAGGCCACCATGTAGTTGGGCTAATTGAGTAATTACATATGCATCTCTGAAGGATCCTTCTGCTCTGATGAGTGCTCAGGACACCCTGAGGCCTACTTGAGAGAAGGCAAAGGGGCACAGCAGCGATCAGCACAGCAGAGCTCTTCTGGCACACTGCTCCTGCCTTTTCTCTGACGTCTGCTTCACTGAGAGGGGAGGTGAGGCTGGGGAGACACTGGCACAGGTTGCCCAGGCAGGTTGTGGCTGCCTCCTCCCTGGAGCTGTTCAAGGGCAGGCTGGATGAAGCTCTGAGCAAGCTGATCTAGTGGGAGGTGTCCCTGCCCGTGGCAGGGGGTTGGAACTGGATGGTCTTTATGGTCCCTTCCAACCCAACCCATGCTCTGAATCTATCAAAAGCTCTGACAGAGCTGAGCCTTGCCAGAGGAAAACCTTCTGCTTCCTAAAGTCATTGGTTTGAATTTCAGGTTTTTATCAACTGCCCTATGAAGAGTGGTACAAAATGAACTGTGTGAGGGGAGCTTGCTTGATTTGATTTCTTTCTGATTGATTTTAATCCTTTGGATAAGTTGCAAGAGAGATCATCCAGTTCCAACTCCCCTGCCATGGGCAGGGACCACACCAGGTTGCTCAAAGCCTCATCCAGCCCAGTCCCAAACATCTCCAGGGATGAGGTGTCCATAAAACTTCCTGGGCAACCCATTCCAGCATCTCACCAGCCTCATAGTAAAGAACTTCTTGCTGATGTCCAACCTAAATTTACCCTGGATGGTGGAGGATGAGGCCCAGTGGCTGTCACCCTCATGCTGCATCTCCTGGTCATGGCAGTCTGGGTCTTGGGCAGGTCTTTTGCAATCATGCAATTAAGCAGAGTGTGACCAGCAGGTTGAGTGAGGTTCTCCTCCCACTCTGTCTGCCCTGCTGAGGCCACATCTGGAGTATTGGGTCTGGGTCTGATCTCCCCAGGTGGAGAGACAAAGAACTACCAGAGTCCAGCAGAGGCTGCCAAGGTGATGAGGGGACTGAAGACTTTGAGAAATCCTCTGCCTGATTAGTTTCTCAGAGAGTAAGGAGATGCCAGCCTAGGGACTGCTGTGCTGGAAGAGTCATTTGGTGTAGCCTTTAAGCTCCTGAGGTTGGACATCTGATGGCAGGACTTTGAGGCTGACAGATTTGGACCTTGACTGGAGTGAGTGTGTTTGAAGGGCAGAGCAGTTCATTGTTGAAGCAGCCTGCATAGGCTCTGCTGTGCTTCCTCTTTCTGATAACCTTTTGCACCCTCAGCAGGTTTGCTGACAACACCAAGCTGTGTGGAGAGCAGGATCCATCCCCAGGGACCTGGGCAGGCTGCAGAGGTGGGCACAAGCCAGCCTCAGGAGGTTCAACAAGGCCAAGTGCAAGGTCCTGCAGCTAGGTCGAGGCAATCCCAAGCAGCAATCCAGGCTGGGCAGTGCCTGGCTGGAGAGCAGCCCTGAGGAGAGGGACTTGGGGGTGCTGGTGGAGGAGAAGCTCAATTTGAGCTGTCAGTGAGCTCTGGCAGCCCAGAGAGCAACCAGAGCCTGGGCTGCAGCAAGAGCAGTGTGGGCAGCAGGGTGAGGGAAGGGATCCTGCCCCTCTGCTCCACACTGCTGAGACCCCACCTGGAGTGCTGCAGCCAGTGCTGGAGCCCCTGGGACAAGAGGGATGTGGAGGGGCTGGAAGGTGTCCAGAGAAGGGCCACAAGGATGAGNCTGCTGCCCCTGCTGCTCTGCTGCCCCTGCTGACCCTGCTGCTCTGCTGCCCCTGCTGCCCCTGCTGCCCTGCTGCCCCTGCTGCTCTGCTGCCCCTGCTGCTCTGCTGCCCCTGCTGCCCCTGCTGCTCTGCTGCCCCTGCTGACCCTGCTGCTCTGCTGCCCCTGCTGCCCCTGCTGCTCTGCTGCCCCTGCTGCTCTGCTGCCCCTGCTGCTCTGCTGCCCCTGCTGACCCTGCTGCTCTGCTGCCCCTGCTGACCCTGCTGCTCTGCTCTCTCTGCCAGGTACGTGGATGATGTGATCAGCCGCATCGACAGGATGTTCCCTGAGATGTCCATTCAGCTGTCCAGGCCCAACGGGACCTCAGCAATGCTGCTGGTGAGTTGAATCATCTAAAACCTTCAGGTGGACTTCTCCAGAGGCTGAGTTAGCATCCCTGAAATGCTGCTGGGTTGTGGTGGGGATTTAAACAGGCTGTGCTGAATGCATCGCAGCAGCACAGGGGTCAGAGAGTCACAGAATGAGTTGGGTTGGAAGGGGCCTTAAAGATCATCTAATTCCAACCCCCCCTGCCATGGGCAGGGACAGCTTCCAGCAGCCCAGGTTAGTCAAGGCTTTATCCAGCCTGGCCTTAAACACTTCCAGGGAGGTTGTGGAGCACAGAAGCACAGAATGGGATCTTTGATCTGTGCTCCACAACCTCCCTGGGCAACCTGTGCCAGTGTCTCACCACCCTCACTGTGAGCAATTTCTTCCTCATCTCCAATCTATATCTCTCCTCTTCCATCTTCGATCCATTCCCTCTCATCCTGTCACTACAAGCCCTTATAAAAAGTCCCTTCTCAGCTTTCCTGTAGGGCCCTTTCAGGTACTGGATTTTTTTCTTCATCACAGAATGGTCTGGGTTGGAAGGGACCTCCAAAAATCATCCAGCCCAACCCCCTGTGCCCTAAGCAGGGGCATCCCCAAGTAGATCAGGTTGCCCATAGCCCTGTTGAGGCTCATTTTTAGTATCTTCAGGGATGGGGCTCCAACCATCTCCCTTGCCAATGAGTGATAAAAAGAATTTCACCTTTAAGTGAAAGATTGATCACTTTTTATTGCTAGATATGACCCTAGAAATACAAACACAACTCAAATTCTCACTGTGTTCCAGCAGTCTGGGCAATGAGTGAGCCTTAATCATGATAACAAGGAGGAAAAAATGATGGGAGGAAGAAAAGAGGAGGAAAACCAATATGATTTGAATGGGTTGGAATTGTTCTTGGGTCAGTGAATTCCTGGTGGATGATGAAGTCAAGAATTTGCCTTTGAAGTAAATGAGCAGTAAAGGCAGGATCAGACATAAACAAGTCCAATACATTTGACTTACTTCTGCCTGACCAAGCAAGAATTCCTTGCAGGAGAACCTATTGTTCACATCCATTTTCACAGGCAGCTGCTGTGCTTCTAGCAAGAGAAGGCTTTAGAGCTTCTGCTCTAAGACAGCAGCGTGGAAGTGGAGTCTGCAGCATGGTGGCTGGATGCCCATTCTCCTGCAGGGTGAAAGGCAGAAAGCTGCTCCCCTGCCAGACTTCACCTCAAACTAGAAAACAGGCTGTGGAGGAAGAACTCAGGTGGGCTCTGGATGAAGAGCTCAGACCAGGTCAGGCTTTTCCATCTCAGATTCCTCATGACACTCCTCCTTTTCCTTCCTCACATAAGCCCTGGCAAAAGGCTGGGCTGCAGTGTCCCTGTCAGTCTGTTTCTTCCTTCCAAAGACAGTAAAAGGAGCCTGAAATTGAGTCAACATAAGTTACTGTTCACAGATTGCATCAGGTTGGAAGGAACTCTCAAAGGTCATCTTGTCCAACCCCCCTGCAGGCAGCAGGGACCCCTCCAACTAGAGCAGGCTGCCCAGGGCCACATCAAGTTAGTATCACTCCTTAGATTTAAGCTTAGACTTAACCTCTTAAGAGTTTCTTGGCTTTAAAGCACTCTTACAGTTAGTTTTTTGCCCCTAGTTTACAAAGCTTCTGTTAATTCCTCTCTGATAAGTATAGCTCCAATTATACTTCATTTTAATTAGTGGACTGTCTAACATCCCATGATTAACTTCTTTTGAGCAGCCCCAACTTTTCATGAGATTAATTGAGTCAGAGGTTAGAATGAACAGCTGCCATCAAACCTGCATTTAATCTGCCACTGTTGCATTCACCAACTGGAACAACAAATTCCAGGAAAGAATTGAATCCATCAGTGCAGACTTAGGAAGTTTTAAGTCTTGGAGGCCTTTGTATTTCCTCTTAGGCTGACTTTTATATTTATAAGCTATTTTGCTACAGAAAAATGTTTGGGTTCACTTCCTTTACTTTTCAACCCTTTCCATTCTCTTAGAGCCCTTTGAGCCTTCCACTCCTGGTAGCTTTTTGAGGTCAGAAAGCAGCTGATGCTTCTCAGTGTTCAGGCCCAGTTAGGGGCTGAGGTGAGTGTGACTGATAAGGGATGAGGTAGGGTGAAGGCTGGTGGCTGTAGGAGCTCCTTTTACAAGCAGTAGTAATTTGGTCAGCTCCATCCTGCAGCTGCTCTCTGTATCAAGGGCAGGATTGCTACAGGATCGTGGCCCTGTGCTGAGCCAGTGCTGTGCAGATCTGCCTTGGATCAGAGATCACAAAGCTTGTTTTTAAAGTACTTCTGTACATGAGTGTGTGATGAGTTTAGCATTTCTTCTTCTCCCAGGCAGCTTCTCCTTCTTTCCCATCTGTCTCAGTTGATGTTGCCAATATGGCACTTTCCATCTGGCCCCGACTGCTCCAAAAGCTTTTGCTGTTTTCAGCCCCAGATCACTCAGTGCAAGGTGCTGCAGGATGGGCAGTGTGAAGAGCACCTCCCCCAGAAGGGAGGTTTCTCCAGTACTTGTGATTTCTCACACTGAACTTCTCCCAGGTTAGGTTTGGAGCTGCTGGCATCCAGCAGGGGGGTTTGCCACAACAGCACCCAGATGGTGCTGGGGGCACCTGAAAGCATTTCAGAGCTGTTCTCTGTCCAGAGTTCATCTGCTGGCTGTGTCACAGCAAACTGCTGTCATCCTGGGACTAGTCATAGCTCACCTGCTGGTGCTCATGCAGGGCTTGGATGCAGAGGTCATAGAATTGTTTCAGCTGGAAAAGCCCTTTGAGATCATCCACTCCAACCATTCTCTTACTCTACTGATGCCAAACCTTGTCCCTCAGCACCACATCTCTGCCTCTGTGAAACACCTCCAGGGATGGAGACTCAACCACCTCCCTGGGCAGCCTGTGCCAGGCTTTGAGAACCTTTCAGTGAAGAAATTTCTTCTCATATCCAACCTAAACCTCCCCTGGTGCAGCTCGAGGCTATTTCCTCTTGTCCTGTCACTTGTTTACTAAGGAGAAGACTGGCTCCAGCCTCCTGGCAGGGAGCTGTAGAGAGGTCCCCCCTCAGCCTCCTCTTCTCCACACTAAACCCCTCCAGCTCCCTCAGCTGCTCCTCCCCAGCCCTGTTCTCCAGACTCTTCACCAACTTCATTGCCCTTCTCTGGACCAGCTCCAGCACCTTGATGTCTTCTTTTAGTGAGGGTCCTGAACCTGAACCCAGTCTAGTTGCTACCTTAGAGCACCTTTAACTACAGGCAGTAAGCAGACAGAAGATTTGTTAGCTCCAAAGGCACTGGTAACCAATCTGCATGTTTTAGGAACCTACAAATGGCAGGCAGGAGGTGGAGAAGAAGGGGAAGGGAATGTCTGGGAGATGCTGGGGAGCCTCAGAAGAGCTGAAGATTGGACCAAATCTTTAGGAAAACAAAAGAATAAAGACTTAAAGCAGAAAATGTTAGCCCCAGGCTCTCCAGCTTCATGTGCACATGGAAATGAGTTTCTATCCTTAGCTGCAGAGGTGAGGCTTTGGTGGGCCGAGGGTCAGCTGCTGTTGCAGGAGGAATCATTACCAGCCTGTGAGCCTGCTGGTCTCTTCTGGTGGGTAACCTTTGTGTTAATCTAGGTTCTCCCTAAGCAGGCCACAGGCTCCACAGAAGCAGAAAGCAAAATCAACTGTTCCTGAGAGCATAAATGCTGTGCCTTGAAAGGTTGCTCCCTCCTGGTCCTTTGAGGCTGCTGCTTCCTCGGGATGCTACGGAGGGGTTCGTGCTTCAGATTTATAGCCAGCAATTGGAGCTCATTAGTCTGGATTTATGGTCCACAAACCAAACACATAAATAATTGAAACCTTTCAGAGCTGGGTGAAATCCTCGGCTGCTTCTGAAAGCAGTTTGTTGTGGCATTTCAAGGTGCTGTTTAATCCCAATCTTCAGCAGTGATTTTTTTTTTCAATTAATCTTTTAATCGCCCTTTGCATGAAAAAACCCAACAAACACAAAAGCCTAAAGCCAGAATTGTATCAGCATTAATAACAGGGTGATGCTGAATTAATTTGCAGCAGCAGCAGAGGGAACTGTGGGCTCCTTAAGGTGTTTGTGAGATTTGGTTGGTCAGGTGCCAGGAATTGTAAATGGATAAACCTCACAGAATCACTGAGGCTGGAAAAGACCTTTGAGATCATCCAGCCCAGCTGTACCCCAGCTACCAGCACCACTAAGCTACACCCTGCAGCACCACATCTACAGCTTCTTGAACACCTCCAGGCATGGGGACTCCACTGCCTCCCTGGGCAGCCTCTTCCAATCCCTGAGCACTCCCTCACTAAAAGATTTTTTTTTTCCTAGTGTCCAAGCTAAACCTCCCCTGGCACAGCTTAAAGCCATTTCCTCTCATCCTGTCACTGGTTACTTGGGAGAAGAGACCAACACAAGCCTCACTCCAACCCCCTTTCAGGTAGTTGGGGAGAACTGTGAGGGTGCTGGAGCCCTGGCACAGGCTGCCCAGAGAGGCTGTGGAGTCTCCTTCTCTGGAGACCTTCCAGCCCCACCTGGATGTGTTCCTGTGTGCCCTGCCCTGGGTGGTGTTGCTGCGGCAGGGG
Source organism: Ramphastos sulfuratus (assembly GCA_013399055.1). NCBI lineage: Eukaryota > Metazoa > Chordata > Aves > Piciformes > Ramphastidae > Ramphastos > Ramphastos sulfuratus. The sequence continues at coordinate 21,394 of WBNM01015679.1, read as the reverse complement.
GGTTGGACTCAATGATCTCCAGAGGTCCCTTCCAACCCCTACCATTCTGTGGTTCTGTGTGAGCAGGAGGTGGGAAGTGAATTGTAAATTATTCTCTGGCTTGTCTGATGTAAGAATAAGGAAGTTGAAGAAGAATCTTTTGATGGGAAAGTGAACAAGAGTAGAAAAAGCAGAGGAAGACCCTTGAGAAACTTGCTCAGCTTCCCTCCCTCTGCAGGGTTCCAGTGCCCCAGGGTTGTTGTCCAGTCCCAAAGCCTTGCAGACCTGTGGTGATATTCCCATAGGTTTATGTTCTGCAAGATCAGACTTGAGTTCCCCCCCTGAGAAATTCCTCTGTGCTATAATTTGGAGTGGAAAACAGAGACAGAGTTGAATTTGTCCTCTGCAGCCTTGCTGGGCTAGCAGGACCCACATCAGTGTGGCTGGCACTGGCAAAGTCTCTCTTTAACCTTCCAACATTATCTTGTGCCAGCTTCTCCCAGAGAGCTCCTGCCATGGTAGGAAGGGAGAGGGTCCCCAGCTCATCCCTAACCTGGGGAGGCCATTGGAAAGCCTACACTGGTGCTGCCTTTTTTATCACACACCACTGCAGTTAGGTTCAGCTGATGAAAGGTAAATTGCAGCCCTCACACCAAAACCCAGAAAGCCTTGTAAAGAACCTAATTAGAATGTTTGTTTATTTAGAGTCTAATGGCTTAATTGCATCTTCTCTTGCTATTTACAAATAGACATCATTAAAGAGTAATGAGCATGTGAGGGATGGAGCAGTCTTCAGAGCAGCAGCAGATGAGAGAGAGGAGGAAGAACAAGGAGGTGGAAGTCTGGGTGGGTTTTGCTTTTTAATGCAAAGCCTTGGTCTGCAGTGTATGGAAATGTGGTTTGCAAGCCAGGGGCTGATAAGGAAGACACACATTGGGAGGCTGTGTAGAGTCAGCAAATCAGTTGGGCTGGAAGAGACCTTTAAGATCATCAACCCCAAGCATTAACCCAGCACTGCCAGGTTGCTGCTGAACCATGACCCTCACAGCTCCACACCTGCAGCTTTGGAGCTCCTCCAGGGATTTGTTCAGCCTGCTCCAGGGCTGGACAAGCCTTCTGGGGAAGAAATTGTTCCTCACGTCCAGCCTTGAGAAGAGAAGGCTTAGGGGAGATCTTAATACCACACACTAGGGCAGAAAGGGTGGCTGGCAGGAGGGTGGAGACTCCCTTTGTAGGAGTCCCATGGAGAAGCCAAGGGGTGGTGGGGACAGGTTACTGCTGGGGAGATTCCCATTGCACTCCAGAAGAAAACTGTTCCCCATGAGGACTTGGGAATCATCTCCAAGGGAGGCAGTGGAGTCCCCTACCTTGGACAGGTTGAAGATTTGTCTCGATAGGTGCTGGGCCAGCTCCTTTCAGCCCTGCTGTGACCTAAAAAGGTTGGAGCAGATGATCCTTGAGGCCCCTTCCAAGCTGGCATTCTGTGATTCCATGAACTTAAACCTCCCCTGGTACAACTCGAGCCCATTTCCTCCTGTCCTGTCATTTGAGCATCCCAAATTTGACCATGCCAGAAGGGCTAGAGAGGTGGGGAGCTCAGGGCAGGCTGGCATCACCCTGCAGCACAGCTGGGACATGGGTACCAGAGGCTGCAGGTGAGGCACTTTGCCTGGCCTCAGCCTCCCACACCTCAAGTGGTCTGCAGCATAAATGCTCTGAAGCCTCAGAGGGAAGCCTGTAGCAGGAACTGTCTTCAGTACCTGAAGGGCTCCTCCAGAGGGGCTGCAGAGAGACTTCTGAGGGTGTCTGGAGACAGGCAGGGGGGAATGGTTTGGAGCTGAGGCAGAGCAGGGTGAGAGTGGAGCTGAGGAAGAAGTTACTCAGTGTGAGGATAGTGAGAGCCTGGCACAGGCTGCCTAGGGAGGCTGTGGCTGCCTCCTGCCTGGGGGTGCTCAAGGCCAGGTTGGCTGAAGCCTTGAGCAGCTGAGTCTGGCTGAGAGGTGTCCCTGGGCATGGTGGGGAGGGTGGAGCAGCTGAGCTCTGAGATCCCTTCCAGCCTGAGCCATTCTGTGATTATGACTTGGTGAGGGCTCAGAGTGGCAGTGAGGGTGGCACAGAGCAGGTGTTTGGCCTCTTGCTGGCAACACTCTGAGTGTGGTTCCAGCTCTGCTGTGGTGCTGCCTGCTTGGTTTCCAGGGTGACTAAAAGGCAGGAGCAGACCTGTGCTGGGTTCTACCCAAGCGAGCAGGTACCCACCCAAAGTGAGCAGAACATTTGCTTCCTTCTAGCTCTGCATTGCAGAGCATCTGCAGCTCAAAGCAGCAGCAAATTCCCTGGGATGCTGAGAGGAAATTCTGGAGCTTGGGGAATTCTGTGCAAAGTCTTGGAGCTTGGTGCTGTCAGCAAAGGTTTTCCTAATATCAAACTTCTAAATAAAACTGGGGGGGGGGGGGAGGAATGTTTGTTAATGGCTGCTTCAAACTGGGTCTGAAAGAGCTTTTCATCTGGTACCAGCTCCAGTGGGGAGGCAGAATGAAAGGAGGGGAGGAAGTCTCCAGTTATTTCCTTGGCCTGAGAAATGAATTTTGATCTATTTTAATTAGGTAAATTGATTTCAGCCCTGATCCTGACTTCTTTGCAGAGGTGCTCAGTTCCTTTTCCAACCCTGAGTGCTGTTCAATGGGAACTTTTGGAGCAGCCTTACAAGAAATTATCTCAACCAATTCTCCCTGATTATTCTGTTCCCCCCCACACACACACCCCTTACACCTCCCCCTTTCCTGGCACACTGCTCCTGTCAGATGCTCTTGGAGAATTATCTCAGTGATAGACAAAATATTTTTAAAACTGGGATATTTCAGGAGGGTTTTTAGTTTATTTTATATCTCCTTGTCCAAAAAAAAAAGAAAAGAAAAAGCTGCATAATATTGGAGATTTCAGCTCTGTCCTACCTTCTTCTTCTGGAGCTTGCCTTTTTTTTTTTTTGGGAAGCAAGGGATTTATGAATAACTTAACTGGGCTGAATTTAGTAGATTTTAGTTAAAAAAGAACTTTAGAAGCCACATTGTCATTACCCAGCCCCAAAAGCTGCAGAAGTATTTAACTCACAGCTGTTCCTATTTTCAGCTCCCCAGATCTGTGAGGCTCATTTTAATTTTTTTTTATTATTTTCTTGGGGTTTTTGTTGGTTTGTTGTTTTTTTTCTTTCCCCCACGTTCATATTAATTGAATTTTAAAAGTGACCTTGCACATGTATTGATTTGAATTAAAATTTGCTACATCAAGGACAAGCTGGCATATATCCTTCAGGCAAAATATTACAAAGCCAAGTGCTGTCCTTAACAGGATATCGACAGAAGAAGCTGAAATTTAATGGGAGAAGTTTGGGCTTAGAAAGGAAATTGTTGCCTTTTGCTCATGATTGAAAAGTGTCTCTTTTGGTGTGATCAAATCAGTTCTTTTCAGCTGCTCTCCCTGGAAATGCAGGGACATGGATTCACAGAATGGGTTGGGTTGGAAGGGACCTCGAAGCTCAGCCAGTTCTAAACCCCCCACTAATGTNCCAGGCTGGTCTTGAATGTCTCTAGGGACAGAGCTCAACCACATCCCTGGGCAGCCTGTGCCAGTGTCTCCTCACCTTCATAGTGCAGAACTTCCTCCTGATGTCCAACCTAAACCTCCCCTGCTCCACTTTCAAACCACTGCCCCTCATCCTGGCACCACAAGCCCTAAGCAGTCCCTCCCCAGCCTTCCTGGACATCTCCTCCAGGTACTGAAATGCAGCTCTAAGGTCTCCCTGGAGCCTTCTGTTCTCCAGGCTGAAGAGCCCCAACTCTGCCAGGCTGGCTTCACAGCAGCTCTCTGATCATCTTGGTGGCCTCCCCTGGACCCACTGCAGCAGGTCCACATCTCTCTTGTGTTGGATGCCCCAGAGCTGGAGGCAGTGCTGCAGGTGGGCTCTCAGCAGAGCCAAGGGGCAGGATGCCCTCTCTGGCCTGCTGCTCTCCCTGCTTTGGATGCAGCCAGCACACAGCCTCCTTCTGGGCTGCAGGTGCCCATTGCCAGCTTGTGTTGAGTTTGTCATCAGCCAACACCTCCACATCCTTCTCCTCAAGAGTGCTCTTGAGCAGAGCAGGCACATTGCAGGGCTTGGTGATCAGAATCCATCTGGGTTGACCTCCAGAAGGAGAGAGCTGTGCAAGTGGAGCTGGGAGTGGAACCAGCAAATTGCCTTTTGCCCAGAGCCATTAGGTTTTTATTACCTTCTTTCACGTGAGCCATAGGGACAGAGGTGTAAATTATATCCCACCCAGAGACCTTTCCTAAACATAAGGCTGCAGGTAGCTGAGTGGAGCAGGCATTGAAAGCAAATGGTCTGCTGGAAAATAGGAGGTGTGGAATGTGGTTGAGGTGAACAAAACAACCATTCAGTTCTGCAAACAGGTCCAGGTCTGGATTATTAGAGGGGAGCAGCAAATGATATCCCATTTATTGTGCATGACCTGGGATGTGCTTTGCCCTGGCAGTAGCTGTGGAGTGTGCTTTGGGCTTCCAGGTCTGAGCAGCATCCCCCAGCAGTGGCAGCCTGCTGCTGAGTCTCTGCACCACCAGCCTCATTCTTTCAGTGGTGTGAAAGTGATGAACTCTTAATTCCTCTGAGCCTCACCTGGCTCCATGGAATTGCTGCTTCTGTCACACTTAACTAATGAGAGGTCTGAAAAAGCAGCTGTAAATCCTCATCTCCCTGCCAGCCAGGTTTACACCTACAGCAATCCCACAGCAAAGCAGCAACACAAACCAGGAACCTTTCTGGTGGCAGTGCCAGAGAGCTGCAAGAGCTAATTCAGGGAGCCCAGCCCTGACCTGGGCAAAGCTGCAGTGCATTCTGCTCTGCACTCCTTAGCACCATGCCAGGCTGCCCCTGCTGCTGGCCTCAACCCTCCCTGAGTGTTGTCCAAGCTGGGATTGCAGCAATGGTGGCTTCACAGAGCCATGGAATTGGTTTGGTTGGGAAAGATCTCAAAGGTCTCCTCCAACCTTCAACCCAACACCAGGGTGGTCACTAACCCATGGCCACTCATTTCTTGCACACCTCCAGGATGGGGACTCCAGCACCTCCCTGGGCAGCCTGTGCCAATCCCTGACCACTCTTGCAGCAAAGAAATTCTTCCTAATCTCTAACCTAAACCTCTCCTGGCACAATTCCAGGCCATTCCTTCTCCTACTATCACCTGATACTAGGGAGAAGAGACCAACTTCCACCTCACTGCAACCTCCTCCCTCAGGGAGCTCACAGTTCTGGTACTCATCTAAGGACAGGGTCTGGAGAGCTGTGACAGGTTCTGAAAGTGTGGAGTGAATCACTGGAAGGGTGTGAAAACAGAGGCCTTGGGAAGAGGCAAAGGCAGTGAGCTCATGCTGAAGCATTTGGAAAGCATTGGTGCAGGTAAACCTTGTGGGGAGGTTTGAGGCCAGCAAGAAATGTATCCCAGCAAGCTGGGGTGCCAAAGCTGGGCCTTCTCAGCTTGTTTTCTTCCACTCTTCACGCTGAGGATTTTCAGGAACATCCCACACAGGCTTCAGATCAACTTCATCCTGTCGATTTCTCTTTCTCTACCTGGCAGCAGCAATGTGAGCTGGCAGGAATGAGGAAGGTGAGGGAAGAAGGCAGTGTGTGGAGGCAGTGGGGCTAGCCAAGGCTGTGCAGGCAGCTGGGGGGGTGTGGGGCAGCCTTTTTGTTCTCCCGTTAACCAGATTTCCCTTCTTGATTTCTTTAAAATTTCTTCTTCCTCTCTTACTTGTCCCACCTGTGGCCAGTGCCAGGTGTGAGGTTGCAAGAGTCACTTCTGTCAGCAGATCTCTGTCCTAGCCAAGTGCCAGGCTTCCTGAGGTACAGCAGCAGTGAAAGCCCTCCATGTGCTGCCAGCTTCCTGCAAGGCAACTCGAGTCACTCAGGACAGAACTCTCCTCCTGCTTCCACTGGGTGGTCAGCAGCAACATCAGGCACCTCTGCACCATGGCTTGGAGAGAGCTAAGTGCTGAAATACCTGAGGGGAGGGAGGCACTGGAACAGGTTCCCAGGGAGGATGTGGATGTCCCCTCCCCAGAGCTGTTCAAGGCCAGGCTGGATGAGGCCTTGAGCAACCTCCAGAGAAGGGCCACAAGGATGAGCAGAGGGCTGGAGCTGCTCTGCTGTGAGGAGAGACTGAGGCAGTTGGGGCTGTGCAGGCTGGAGAGGAGAAGGCTCCAGGTGGCCTTCTTGTGGCCTTCCAGGATCTGAAGGGGGCTACAAGAAAGCTGGGGAGGGACTTTTTAGGCTGTCAGGTAGGGATAGGACTGGGGGGAATGGAGCAAAGCTGGAAATGGGGAGAGTCAGACTGGAGGTTAGGAAGAAGTTGTTCAGCATGAGGGTGGTGAGAGCCTGGCAGGGGCTGCCCAGGGAGGTGGTGGAAGCCTCATCCCTGGAGGTGTTTAAGGCCAGGCTGGATGAGGCTGTGGCCAGCCTGAGCTGGTGTGAGGTGTCCCTGGGCATGGCAGGGGGTTGGAGCTGGCTGATCTTTGGGGGTTCCTTCAGCCCAACCCATTCTGTGGATCTGTGAACCTGCAGCCCAATTAAGTCTTGTTACACAGCAGCTCCAAATCAGAGCCAGGTTCACAGTACCTGCTGCTCTGATGTGGTTGCCACTGGACACATCCAGAAAATTCCAATCTGTTGTAAGAAGAGAGGAACCAGAAGCAGCTGTGCCTGACTCATGCCTTGCCACAAGCTCCTCTTCAGCCTGCAACATTTTGCTTCCAAACTTTAAGCATTCTTCTGACCTGCTTTTTCTCCCCATGCTCCTGCAAAGTTCAGCTGAGCAGCCTGTCTTCTTGCAGTCCATCACTGACTTTTCCCCCTTCTCATTTCCCTGTACTCTTTGTTGCTGTCAGCTTGGTTTTCCCTGTTGTCTAGACTCTCCTCTGCTTTCCCTGTGTCCATGCCAAAGAGTTGTCATCAGTTCTCTTCAAGGTTTGTAACTGTCCTGCTGTGTAGGAATGTAACAGGCAGAATTCAGAGTAGTTCAGGTAGCTGTTTCTGCACAGTCCTACCACCCTTCCCCCCCTAACCTTCCTCCAAGCAGCATGGACTCCACCAGCTCTGAGATGGGGTCACTTTGTGCCAGGGTTTCCATCTCCATAGCCCCAATGGGAGCTTTTCACAGCTTCACAGATTGCATTGGGTTGGAAGAGACCTTCTAAGGTCATCCTGTCCAACCCCCCTGCAGTCAGCAAGGACACCTCCCACTAGAGCAGGCTGCCCAGGGCCACAGCAAGTCTGATACTGAGTGTCACCAGGGATGGGGCCACAACCACAGCTGTGGGCAACCTGTTCCAGTGTCTCATCACCCTCACTGTGCAGAACTTCTCCTGGTTACAGAATCATAGAATCAGGCAGGTTGGAAGAGAGCTCCAAGCTCACCCAGCCCAACCTAGCACCCAGCCCTGTCCAGCCAACCAGACCATGGCACTCAGTGCCCCATCCAGGCTTGGCTTGAACACNGGAGTCTGTGCCAGGTTCCATCCCCATGCCCCCTGTGCCAGCTTTGGGGTGGAGTCTGTGCCAGGTTTTCCATCTTTCTCCTTGGGTGGGAGAGGGCAGCACCTTGGAAGATGAGAGCTGATTTGCCTGTTAGTCTTTTAGCATCGGGCTGAGGTTGCTGCTGTTGAAACAAGGTGCTAAGGAGGAGTCATTAGCAGGAGTTAAAAAGGCAAAGCAGGTAGCAAATCAATGCTATTGATCAGCACTGATCTCTTTAGGTGTGGATTTGTCTGCAGAGGGTAGCAGCAAAACCCCACTGGTTGTAGCCTGTGTTAATCTGTACTGGGTGAAGTGTTGGAGCAGAGTGGGAACTGAGCTGCTGCTGGTTGGCAAATATTAAACTGAACCAGTTGCTGCTTTTTCTTTTTTATTTTATCCCATTTTCTGCTTTTATGGGTGAGGAAAAACTCTGGATAAGAAACCACAAAGAATTATTGTTAGACACACATCTTGATCTTGAAGTGCAGCTCCATCTTTGAAATGCAAATTGATTTGGAGATTAAAATGCCTTCAATCATTGCATTTTGGTCAATAATATCACTTGGGCTTATTTCTTTTGTTGGGCTCTGCCTGACCCTATCTGTTTCATTCTCCTGTTCCACTCTGACTGACCCTATCTATTTCCCATGCTTCCACTTTTATTCATGCTGCTTCTACCACTGTCACAGAAGAAAATGAAACCTTGGCATGTGTCACCTTTTTACTTCTTAGCTGTGGTTCCCCTTTAAATGATTTCACTGTTATTAGACCTCCAATGTTTCCCCTCTGACTCGTGGCATTGCTTTTCAAAGCCAGCAGCAGAAGACTCTGATTCTGCTTTCAGCTTCTTTTGTTTTTTTTTTCCATTTCTCTAAGTGGGCTTCTACTGGAGAATATCAAATCTGTGGAAAATAATCACATTTGCTGGTGGTTCTTGACAAGTTATTGAGCTGTGGTGTTAATAAATTGGAGAGAGTTGCTTGGCAGTGTCCTGCCTACACGAGGGGATTGTGTGAATTTGGACATTTTCAGTTGCAAATGAATGTTTGTTTGTTCTGCACCTCCTAGCCTGCCTCTTCTTCATAAACCCAGGCTCTCAGAGCTTTTATTTTGGTCCCTCTATAAAATATTGAAAGCTGAAATTGCATCAACTTAAGCTGTTCACTTGACACCATCCACTCTCCTCCAGCTTGTTTTTCCTTTGTCCTTCTCCTTGTTCTTTCCAGGTTACCTTAGGAAAAGTATTAAAAGTGATAGTGGTGATGAGAAGCCTCTTCATTGACAGGACCATAGTGAAGGGCTACAATGAAAATGTCTACACAGAGGATGGCAAGGTGGGTCCTGGGCTAACCAGCAGCACCAAGCTGTGTTTTTCACCTGCTGTTGAAATGACAGGGCAGAGGAATCCCATCACAGGTGTGCTAGGAACATAAAGCTGTCAAAAAGGCTCTGTGGATGCTTAGCAGAAGGCTGGGGTTTAAATTTATCATGCTTTGCTTGGAGTTTTCATACCCAAATGTCTGACTTCTTTCTAAGCTCTGAAGCCCTTCCTTGAATTTCTAATTCATCACCTTAGACCCCAGTTGCCTCGTTAATAATGTCTACTGAGGAAACAGTTTTTCACTCCACCAGCACATCAATAGCCCAAGGTTCAGCTTTCTCTTTTCTGAGAGCTGCTGGGGAGTCTTGGGCTGGTCCTGTGCTCTCCTTGCTGAACACTGCCCTGTGCATCAGTGCTGGGAAGTCCTCAGCAATCTGCCCATCAGTAAGAGCAGCTCTTAAAGCCCTTCCCTGCTTCTACAAGTGATTTGTTTTATGAACGATTCACCCTGCTTGAACCCTCAGACCCTGCCTGCTCACACTCCATATGGCTCCTCAGCTCCTCAGCAGATGCTAATGGGAGCTGACTGCCTTCAGCTGCTTTCCCTTCTCAGGCTGGAATGGTCTCCCTCACCCAGTCACTGCAGCACTCCTTTGCCAGCAACACCACTAAAGACCTCTGCCTTGCACATTCTCTCTCTGGAGCTTTCTGATTGTGAAGCCTATTAAAATAAAAAGTTCATTATATCAAGATGAGCACTTGGCACCCATAGGCCATGTTATAATGAGGTGAGACTTCTCCTTCCTTTGCAAAGCCCCCAGTGTGGTGCAGGGCACAGAGGCAGGTCATGTGCTGCCCCTGAGTTCAGCAGCTCCCACTCTGAGCCTCCTCTGCCTCCCAAAGGCCAGGAGCTGTTGGGGGACACAATAGCACAGCTCTGTTTCCCAGGTGAGAGATTCTTACTCAGAGGGAGGGGGATTGGCCTAAGAAGTAGGAAAATAAAACTTGCCTGGGTTTGATTTGCATTATTCAGATTTGCAGGTTTAAATACCACTGTGCTGCAGGAGCAGCTGCAGCAGCCTCCCTGTGCATCAGCATCTAAATACAGGCTCAGAGCTCCAGCCCCTCTTCACCCCAAGTTCTGCTCCAAAGTGAGATGAGAGCCTGCCTAAAGAGCACTGTCAGTGCCTGATGCATCCCTGTGTCACACTGCCTTTGGGGGTGCTCTGTGTCTCTGATGAGCTCAGCTCCCTTCAAATGTAGCAGTGCTCTGGATCTAAGTCACAGAGCTCCTTCCTGAAACTCAGCATCTGGCACTGGGCTTCTGCTCAGCTCAGGGTGAACTCTCCAGAGAGCCCTGCACAGTCTCTCTGTCATTGTTGGCTGCCATGGGCAGAGTGGGACTCAGCAAGGCCAGCTTTGGGCACAGGGCCCTAACCTTTGCCTGCTGTCAGTGGGGAGCAGTTCAGCTTCTCCAGAGCATCCCTGCTAACACCTGGCTTCTTTGCTTGCTCTGAGCCACTCTGCAGGGGAAATCTCTTTTCTACTGACTGAAGCTTTCTGTGTCCACAGCTGAGCTCCCCTGGGGCTGCAGAAGCCCTGACCAGGCAGGTTGTGTTCCACTGGGCCAGCCCAGGGCTGGGCTTGCACAAACCTGAAGCCCTTTTGTTTGACTTAAGTGGGGTTAGAATAGCAGCTGCTTAAACCAGGAGTAAATTTGGCTTGGAAGATGAAACAAATTAGTAGCTTCCCAGTTTTGCCAACTGGAGCACATATTGACAAACACTGAGCTCTCTTCTCCTTTCACTAATTAACTACACTGCTAATTGGAGAATAAGATTGTGCTCTTGCAGTGCTTCACTTTCCTTACTGTGCCTGCTGGGAGCAAGTGATTCCAGGCAATTCCAACCAGGCCATTCAGTTCCTTCCCTGGCACAGCAGCTGCTGCTGGGGAAGTTACTCCAGTGAGGTTTCACCACCCTGCTCTTGCTTCTCAGTTTCTAGACCAGGAGAGGGAAAGTGCAGTGGCTGTGAGGCCATGCAGCAAGACCTGGCCAGGCTGAAGAGCTGAGCCAAGGGGGACCTCATGAAGTTCAGTGAGGACAAGTCCTGCATCTGGGCAGGAATAACCCCAGGCAGCAGTACAGGCTGGGGCTTGCCCTGCTGGAAAGCAGCTCCTGGGGAAAGGTGAGCAGCAGGTTCTCCATGGGACAGCAATGTGCCTTGTGGCCAAGAAGGCCACCAGCAGCATGGCATCAAACATCAAAGTGTGGCCAGCAGGTCTAGGGAGGTTCTCCTCCCACTCTGCTCTGTCCTGGTCAGACCACACCTGGAATACTGTGTCCAGTTTTGGGCTTGGGAGAGACAGGGACCTGCTGGAGAGAGTCCAATGGAGGCTACAAGGGGGATGAAGGGACTGGAACATCTCTGCTGTGAGGAGAGGCTGAGAGCCTTGGGGCTGTCTGTGCTGGAGAGGAGAAGGCTGAGAGGGGTCTGAGCAGTGTCTGTACGTAGCTGAGGGGTGGGTGTCAGGATGAAGGTGCCAGGCTCTGTGTGGTGGTGCCCAGTGACAGGACAAGGAGCAGAGGGCAGAGATGAGTACAAGCAGCAGAAGTGTTGGTAGCCTTCTGGTGCAGTGGCCAGGCAGGTGCAGAGAACCCAAGGCTGGGAGTGTGTCCTGGCTCTGTGCTCCCCAGGAGAGCTGACACTGCAGTTTCTGGGTTGCTTCAGCTCACTGCCTGCTTGTGGAGGTTGGCAGGTTGGAAGCTTCACATGGCTCTGCTGCACTGAGGCCCAGCTGAAATGGCTTCTGCTGCCTCCAGGCTTCCATAGCTGCAGAGTTAAGGTGAAAAAGCAGAAGTCTTGAGCTTGCAGGGAGTAGAGGCAGAAGGTTCTGGGGGCTGGTTTTCAGCCTCTGCTTATCCAGACAGTTGCATTTCTGAAGTGCTTCTTGTACTTCCCTCCTGAATTATTCACAAGCCCTGCAGAATGTGTCTCTGCCAGGCTGCCAGCTGCATAACTTAGACATTTCTGGTGACACTTTGCAGAAACAATAGGTGAGATCTGGCAGCCTCTTGCCTTGTGGTGGCTTCTGGCTGCTGCTGGCTCTGCAGTCTCCCTTGCTTGCTGTGCTAACCCATTGTGCCCACCACAAAATGATGCTTCTTAATTAGCCTCATGGTTTTAGTGGTGGCACCATGCCACCCTCAGTTTCAGACTCTGACATACTCATTGTGCACTGGAATTTAATCATGGGTAGTAATTAATTACTTGTGCTGTCCTGATTCCTGAATAAATGAAGCTCTGCAGCTCACCCTTCCAGGGCAGCCTCATTGTCAGCTGAGCCATTAGGAGCCCAAATCTGCCAAGAAAGATCAACCCACTGAGGGATTGTCTTGGCCTACCAAGAGCATGGCCTGAAGCTGCTGTTGGCCCTGCAGGGATGGACTTGTCAGGGGCTTTCTGCACATCCTCCTCCCCTCTGGAGCAGGGGGTTTGAAGGAGCCCCAGCCTTTCACCAGAGCAGCTGGCTGCAGGCACAGCCATTTGGTTTCTTGTAGTTGCCTTTGCAGGCTCCAAACCTGCACCTCAACAGGAAGCATTTGCAGTGGGCACTTCCATGCTTTCCTTTGGGTGCTGCCACCAAGAACCACCCCAACATGGCACATTTGCAGTGGGCACTTCCATGCTTTCCTTTGGATGCTGACACCAAGAACCACCCCAACATGGCACATTTGCAGTGGGCACTTCCATGCTTTCCTTTGGATGCTGACACCAAGAACCACCTCAGCATGGCACATTTGCAGTGGGCACTTCCATGCTTTCCTTTGGGTGCTGACACCAAGACCACCTCGACCAGGCACACTTTGAGAGGGTACTCAGCATCACTGCCTAAGCAAATTCTTATCTTTGCATCCCTCAGCCTTAACTAAAGGAACCTAAGTGCCTCAGCTGGATCACCATGGTGAGGAGCTTGGGCTCTGTTCATGCTGTGGCTTCATTAATTACCCCATATCAATAAAGGCAGCTTTTAGCCTCCTAGCGTAGGAGAGGAAAAGCAGTGGTGTGGTATCAAAGGAGAGCTTCAAAGACAGGCAGAGCTGTCTCTGGGGTAATTTCTGATCCCTGCATTCTTTCCACTTCAAAGCTGGCTGTGTGTGTGTTTGGGTGAAGGGGGGGTTGAATCAGATTCCTCTAATAAGTGCTGGCACCAGACCTGTTTGATATTAGATGCAGGAACGTTCTGATTTGTTAGTGCCTTTGAAATCGTTCGGACGACCTTCAGCAGATGGCCTCTTGTTCCTTACGCCGGGGCTGGCTGGGGAGAGTGGGGCACTGGGAAACAACAACCACCCAAAACCCCCCCAAACCCCAAAAACCTCAGTTCAATTCACATGCAGAGCATGCCCTGGAATTGTGCTTTCAGCAGTTTTGTTTCAGTTACAGATGTGAGCCTTGATTGAAAGTGAGAAGTTGAAGAGCAGTAGAGGCGTAACGATGCATGCTTTAATCCCCCTCTGTCAGAGGGGAAAGGTGGGCAGGCACTTAGGATCTGTGCTGGGAGGGCTTTGGTAGCTTTGCCTTTTTTCTTTCTCTTTTGCTTTTTCTTTCCCTTCTTTGGGTGGGTTTGGTTGGGTTTTTTGTTGGTGGTTTGTGGATTTTTGTCGTTTTTCTTTCCTCCTCCTCCTTTTGAACTTGTCCCTAAGACAGACATTCATTACTTCTTCAGCTTTTCAGTCTTCCTGCCAACTAATGAACATTCAGGACCTGTTGGGGTCACCTCAAATGCACCATCTGAAGTAGACTTTGGGGTTTTTTTTTGTTTTCTTGTTGTGGTTTGTTTTCAGCTTTTGAGTCTAACTAGAGAGGATCACCTCCTTGGTTTGATCAGGAGAGGTTAGCAAAGCCATACCTGCAGCTCTGTCTCTAGTGGAAGAAAGCTTTTAATGACATGAAAACTGCTTTTTAAATATATGGATTCATTTTTTAATTTCAAATGTAGACTTTTCTAAGCTGGAAATGGGAAAGTTCCTTCCCAACAGGTTTGCTGTTACAGTGGAAATGAAGCTCAGGTCCAAGTCTTAGAATCCCAGATGCCAGGTTGGAAGGGACCCCAAGGATCATCTGCTCCAACCTTTCTAGGTCACAGCAGGGTTGGAATGCTCTGCCCCAGCACCTGTCAAGCTGAGTCTCAAAACTGACCAGTGTAGGGAACTCCACCACTTCCCTTGGGAGATGATTCCAGTGCCCAACAGTTTTCTTCTGGAGTCCCATGGGAATCTCCCCAGCAGTAACTTGTCCCCATCAGCCCTTGCCTTCTCCATGGGACTGCTTGTGAAAAATGGAGTCTCCATCCTCCTGGTAGCCAGACTGGACTCCAGCATGTGAGTGCTGGTGGCTGTCACACAGGTTCTTGACTCCACTCCAAGAGCCAGTAAATACAAAAAGGTTTGTAGGTTCCTGCCTGAGGCTACTTCTGTCTTCATCTGACCTGGGAAAGGCCCTGAGACTTCAGCTGCCTTTTGTCTCGGCAGGGTCAGCTGCAGGAAGCCATCAAACATCTACCCTGGAGGGAGTTTTAAAGTATTTGTCATTGCCTCCTGTCCAGGCTGAGTGCTGGGGACTCAGGGGTCACTTCTGCACCACTGTTTAGAAGAGAGCCACTGAGCAGGGTGAGCCCTTCCAGCACTCTGAACAGTTTTAGCATCGTGCATCAATTACTTGGTTTCAGCATCCTCCCCCTCTCCACCTTCTCCCCCCTCTGGTGTGTTTCACTCACCTCAGGACAAGAGGAAATGGCCTGAAATTGTGCCAGGGAAGGTTTGGGTTGGGGATTAGGAAAAATTTGTTTGCTGCAGGAGTGGTCAGGGATTGGCACAGGCTGCCCAGGGAGGTGCTGGAGTCCCCATCCCTGGAGGTGTGCAAGAAGCCTGTGGCCATGGCACTTGGGGACAGGGTTTGGTGACTGTGGTGGTGTTGGGTTGAAGGTTGGAGTGGATGATCTTAGAGGGCTTTTCCAACCCAAACAGTTCTGTAATTCCCCATTCCACAGGGCTGAGCTAAAAGCAGTAATTAGCTGTCAGGCAGAATTGTTCCCCATGTGAGCCACTTGGGTGCTGAAGCAGGAGCAGCCTCCCCTTCTGGTTTCCAGGGCTAGCAAAACTTCATTCACTTTGGCTCTTTTAGTTTGCATCTATCCAAGCCACAGCATCTAAGTGGTGGATGCCTGCAGTTATCCACAACCTCTAAATCTGTTGTAGTGTGATTTTTGCCTGCAGATGTAAATGCAGCTTCCTGAGGGATGTTTTATTTGGCCCCAGCAGAGCAGAGCTTTGGCTTAATTCAGCTAAATGTTCTTTGTGTCGTTTGGAACTGAAGTGCTTATTCAGACACAGGCATCAGCTCCAGCAAAATGCCCTCATTTTGCAAACCAGACTCAAGCTGAGGAGCATTTGCATAGCTCAGCCACAACCCTGTACAAATGAAGATTTTACTCCTTTTAAAGGCCACATTAATTCAGCAGGTCTTGTGAGCATCACTTTGGTGGCACAGCTGATGGCCTGGGCTTGGTCTTCAGTGCGGTGCAGAGGAAACCTCTCAGCATTCACTCCCTTGCTTGGGTTGCAGCAGGTAAAGGCAGTGGGGCAGGGCAGTGAACTTGGAACTGCATCTCCAGAGATCACAGGATCACAGGGTGTCAGGGGCTGGAAGGGACTCAAAGAGATCATCCAGTCCAACCCCTGCCAGAGCAGGACCAGACAATCCAGCTCTGGGCATCCAGACAGGCTCCAGAGAAGGAGACTCCACAACCTCTCTGGGCAGCCTGTGGCAGTGCTCTGGGACCCTTCCAGGCAAGAAGTTGCCCCTGGTGTTGAGCTGGAACCTCAACCTCAAGGGTTAGGATGCAGCTTCCATCCATTGCTCCTTGTCCTATCCCAGGCAGCAAGATCTCCTTGGCTGCCCAGAGAGGTGGTGGAGTCTCCCTCTCTGGAGATAACTCAGAGCCTACCTGAACATGTTCCTGAGTGACCTTTTGTCATGAGTTGAGTAGCAGATTCAACTCAACCCATGAGACCTTCTGTAGGTGACCCTGCCTTGGCAGAGGGGTTGGAGCTGATCTCCAGGGGACCCTGTTCTGTGGTTCTGTTAGCTGCTTGTCCTCCATAAAGCTGCTCCTTTACACATGGCAATGTCTGACTCTGTTTTTCCCTCTTGTAGCTCGACATCTGGTCCAAATCCAACTATCAAGTGTTTCAGAAGGTAAGGCTCACATTTCTCTTTCCATAGAGTGTACAGATGTGCAGAGCTTTTATGTAAAAGAATTCAGAATTTATTCCTTTGTCATCACAATTTGCAAACAAAACAGTCTGTAGTGATGGGAACCTGTGAGTGGAAGAGGAGCTCACTGCTGCTGCTGTTTTGTTTGGATTTATTAGCTCAGTCCCTGGGTTGGGAGAGGAAAGTGAAGATTGCACTACCCCAGCCCTAAAAATCTCCTTGGGGATCTTCAAGCACTCTTAATCCTAGAATGGCTTGGGTTAGAAGGGACCTTAAAGACCATCTAGTTCCAACCCCCCCTGCCCTGGGCAGGGACACCTCCTGCTAGCTGAGGTTACTCAAAGCTTCATCCAGCCTGGCCTTGGACACCTCCAGGGAGTCTAAATTTTTTGGAGAAAGAAGGAGCTCAGATTCATTTGGATTTTGTTTCATTGGTCTCACTGCTTTGTTGCTGCCCTCTCCTGAAGAGTTGTTCAGTAAATCAGTAGGACTCACTTCCAGAGGGGCTTGGAGATGTTTTCCATGGTGCCTGCTTCCCTTCCTGTGCTGCTGTAAGCAGGAGGAGTAGCCCAGGGAGACAGAAAGGAAGAGAAGCCCAACCAGAGAATGGCAGCACTAAGTATGAAACTGTGGAGCAGTTGAAAGTGGATTTGGAGAGGATCTCTGCCTTGCTGTTTCCCAGGCAGGGAAGAGAACATTTTAAAGGCCCTTGGCAGAATGCTCTAAGTCCCAACTGATCCAGGTTTAAATTCCAGTTTGCTTTACCTTCCAGCCACAGTTCAAGGAGCTTGAGTCTCCAGCTAGTGCACAGGCTTCCTTTCAGCTGCTTTTGGTTTGTCTAACAGATAGGGGTCAGGGACTCAAAAGGGCATAAAAGCAGGGGTCAGCAGTGTGGCATATTGGCTGTTTGTGCATCTTCCTCCCAAGACTTCAGATGCAGGCAGAAGGGAAGATGCTTGACCTGTGATATTAACCTGCCAGAGATCAAAGGACAGCTTTGGGGAGGTTGGTTGCTCTCCCTCTCTGTCAAGCATTAAAGGAAAAATTGAGCTGCAGTTGATTCTTTCCCCCTGAGATTAGTGGGTTCAATATTCCTTCAGGTTTTCTCACACCTCAAAAATCTGTGGTGTCAAGTGGAGTAACAGGGCAGGGAGTAGAGCAGTGTCAATCCCACTTCTTTACTGGAGTGCTAGAGGTAACTTTAGCAATGGAATACATCTGAGCTTCTGGAATTGGGGTGATGGAATCCTTTTGGTTGGGAAAGACCTTGGAGATATCAGGTTCAGCTCTTCAAAGCTAAGCCAGTTGAGTGCATCATCTTTTAGATTGGCTATTAGGAACTGTTTCCTCCCTGCAGGCAAGGTCAGGCACTGGCACAGGCTGCCTGGGGAGGTGCTTGAGTCCCCCTGCCTGGAGGTGTCCAAGAAACCTGTGGCCATGGCCCT
This sequence comes from Ramphastos sulfuratus, assembly GCA_013399055.1. NCBI lineage: Eukaryota > Metazoa > Chordata > Aves > Piciformes > Ramphastidae > Ramphastos > Ramphastos sulfuratus. The sequence continues at coordinate 3,813 of WBNM01015679.1, read as the reverse complement.
TGGGTCATGGTTTCATGGCCATGGTGGTCTTAGGTTGAAGGCTGGACTCGACTATAAAGGTCTTTTCCAACCCCAACAATTCTGCCATTCTGTGATCTCCTTTTCCCCCTCCTCTAGGCTGAATTTGCCTCTCCTTCTCTAGAATACAGCCTGAACATCAAGTTCCTCTTGTCCAGGTCTCTCTTGACAAAATAGCAGCTCCAAAAACAGAAAGAAGAGAGAGCAGGGAAGGGCTTTTCTGTGCCCAGCTGAGCAGCTGCCTGCCTTTTGTTACAGCAGCTGTGTGCATTCTGCTCCCAGCCCTGTCACTGCCTTACCTTGGGCCATTTAACCTCTCTTTGGATCCATTTTCTGCATCCTTTAGGCTGGGGCAATACTTGCTGACTTCACAGGAGCTGCTGCTGAATTGGTTGCCCAGTGCCCTGGGGTTCTTGCATGACAAATGTGATCAAAATGCAAGGTGATGGTACTCACTGATCAATAGATCCTGTGCTATTGAGCTGAGAGCTGGAGCAGCTGAGGCTAAGACCTAAGTCAAGTTTTCACACAGATAATAGAAAGTGCTGTGGTTCAGCATAGTTAAGTTTGCTCTGATGCTGGGCTGCATTTGCCTTCCTCTTGATCCTCTGAAGCTGCACTTGCACCCACTGATGACACCCAGGACTCATTCAGCAGCAGCCAAATGAAGGGAACTAATTAGATAGTGTCAGAGAAACGATGAGACTCTTCCTAATGTAGGGTCTGTACTGCAGTGTCTTCAGACCAAATGTTTTTGTGCCATTAAAAACTCATCAGTGAATGTGTCAGAGCACATCTGAATGTTCTTGAGATGTGTTTCTCATGGCAGTCACCAGCAGCACCATGTGGGAGTGCTGTGCTGAGCAGGAGAAAGCCAGATGAGTAGCTGCTCCCCCACCCTTGACAGCCCCAAAGCCCCTCTGCAGGGCAGGGCTGCTTCTCTTTGCAGGCTGGACCCAGTTCCCCAGGCTCTCCCAGGGAGCTCAGAAGGTGCCTGCCAGGGGCAGCTGCAGACCTGTCATTCCCACAGGGCTGCAGCATGACTTTCTAGGTTAAGGACCAGAGACCTCTGATCTTTAGTCCAACCCTGTCAACCAAAGCTAAATCTGTCCTGACTTTGTTTGCAGAGGCTGCCTGTGTCAGCAAGCCTCTTCCCTCCCCATCAGGCAGGATACCTGCCAGTGTCTGAGCCCAGGGGGTGGCTCTAGGAGGGCCATTACCCTTCCAGTGTGTGGTCATTGCCTCAGTTCCCTGGAGGCTCCTCGAATCTGGTCCTGGGGTGAAGAAGCTTTGCAGGCATTGAATGTGCCAGCAGGGTTAGATTGAGAGAATGGAGCTGGGAAATGAGAGAGGGAAGGCTGAAAGGGCAAAAGAACAAGGAGCAAAGAAAAGGTTTTTCAGACTTGCAGGTTGGGCTGACATTTAAACTCCAGGGGAGCAGCCACTGCTTTCATCTCAAACCTCCTCATTTTAACACTTTGCTGCTCTGGATCCACCAGAACAAGAGGAGCAACACAAAGGGAAATACCCAAATATTTGGGGGCCTAGGAAGAATGTTCATGAGAGCTGCAGAATGTTCATGAAAGCTGTGTAGAGGATTAAAAAAATAAATGTTGTAGAGGATGGTGCAAAATCCCTGACTTTGCATTCAGCTAAGAGGTAAAGCTGGGGAGCAGGGGATCCAAATGGGAGATGGTGTCAGGCTGGCTTTGAACCACAGGAAAGCTTTGGGTTGGAAGGGACCCTCCAAGGTCATCTTGTCCAACCCCCCTGCAGGCAGCAGGGACACCTCCAACTACAGCAGGCTGCTCAGGGACCCAGCAAGTTTGACCTTGGATATCTCCAGGAATGAGGCCTCAGCCACCTCCCTGGGCAGCCTGTGCCAGTCTCTCCCCACCCTCACTGTGCAGAACTTCCTCCTGCTGCCCAACCTAACTCTGCCTGCTCCAGTTCCAAACCATTGCCCTCATCCCATCCCCTCAGACCCTTCTGAACAGCCTCTGCCCAGGCTGCCTGCAGCTCCCCTGCAGACACTGAAACAGCTGTGCTGTGTGAGGGATCACAGAACCATAGAATCACAGAACCACAGAATCATAGACTGATAGAATCACAGAACCATAGAATCACAGACTCATAGACTCATAGAATCACAGAACCATAGAATCACAGAACCATAGACTCATAGAACCGTAGACTCATAGAACCGTAGACTCATAGAATCACAGAATCACAGAACCATAGAATCACAGAACCACAGAATCACAGAATCATAGACTCATAGAACCATAGACTCATAGAATCACAGAATCAGTCAGGGCTGGAAGGGACCACAAGGACCATCCAGTCCCAACCTCCCTGCCATGCCCAGGGACACCTCACACTAGCTCAGGCTGGCCACAGCCTCATCCAGCCTGGCCTTAAACACCTCCAGGGCTGAGGCTTCCACCACCTCCCTGGGCAACCCCTGCCAGGCTCTCACCACTCTCATGCTGAAGAGCTTCTTCCTAACCTCCAGTCTGACTCTCCCCATTTCCAGCTTTGTTCCATCCCTCCCAGTCCCATCACTCCCTGGCAGCCTGAAAAGTCCCTCCCCAGCTCTCTTGTAGGCTGCTCAAACCCCACGCATAGGCTTTAAACCCTAATATTTCATTCTGATCTGAGAGTCCCCTCCTTATTTACACCTCGATGGCCTGGCCAGTTCAGCATGCCACAGCCTGCTTTGGTTTGGGCTCAGAATGCTTCTGGCAAAGCTGTGGGAAGCTGTGTGCCTGCCCAGCTGTCTGAGCCCTGGGGTCCCGGAGCACAGCAGCACAGTTTTCCCCACGACAAGGGCACATAACTATTGTAATGTATGAAGATGTATTCTTGTCAATAATCTCAGAGCACAATCACATGCAGGATGAATGCATGCATGAGACAAGTACTGGGCTATTGATGATGTCTGCTCAAGGAGAGGAGATGGACTGTTCCAGGGTCACCTGCATGATTTGCTCCCGTGGCATGATCGCTGCTCGGCTCTGTGCAGAGAAGGCAAAATAAAGTCTCTGTGATTCAGTCCAGAGAAGCAGGAGAAGCAAAATATAAATTCCAGCACTCTGTGAGCTCTGAAAACAAGTGATAAATCCTCTGCCTGGGGAATGGTGGCAGTGCTTTACTGAATTGGGGGTGGAGAAGGGTGTGTGAAGGATCCAGACGGAGTTCATCAGTGCCTGTTGGTAGGGGCACCATCTGTCATCCTCCACTCTGCCTCCTGGGCACCAGGTTCCCCCCAGGGAAACTCAGATGTGGTCCTGGAGAGCAGGTTGAGGAATGGGAGTCCTTGGGAGTAAACAAAAGCATTGCTGCAGTTTCCCACAGTAGGAAAGGTCCAAGCACTGCTGACTCCCTTCTCTGTCTTGCAGTGCTGTGATCATCCTGCAGAGCTGCAGGCTGCTCTCTGCTAAGGCCATGAACTTAGCAGGGTTTAAAAAAAAAATTAAAAACCTTCCAGGGGATTTAGAGAATCCCTTTATATGAGATGGAGTTGTCAGTGCTGTGCTTGAGGGGATAAACCAATAAGTAAGTGGCAAGGAAAGTTCTGCCTCTTAAAGGAAGCTTGGCACCTACTTTTGCAAAGCATATTGACTGGCAGGGAGGTAAAACAGTAGGAGAGAGACAGCTCCTTGAGTTCAGCTGAGTGCTCTTTGGGTGTTTGGGTTGGGTTTTGTTGCCAGGTGGAGCTTCATGCATCTGTGGAACATGCCCAGTCTGGTGGAGCTAAACCATAGCTCTTGGGCTGCTTCTTGCAGGTAGAGG
>WBNM01015672.1:17644-36763 GCA_013399055.1 Ramphastos sulfuratus | reverse complement strand
TTACAAGGGCTTGTAGCAATAGGTTGAGGGTGAATGGATTTAAACTTGGAGGGCAGGTTCAGACTGCATATTAGGAGGAAATTCTTTCCAGTGAGGCATTGGAACAGGTCCAGGGAGGTTGTGGATGCTCCCTCCCTGGAGGTGTTCAAGGTCAGGTTGGATGAGGTCTTGAGCAACCTGATCTAGTGGAAGGTGTCCCTACCCATGGCAGGAAGGTTGGAACTGGATGATTTTTAAGATCCTTTCCAACCTAAACCATTCTAAGAATCTATGATGAAAATCCCAGCAGAGTATGCTGACATTGCTCTCCCTCCAGCTGCTCTTCTCTATCTGAAACATTCTCTAGTCCATAAAGAAGAAGAACTACTACAAAACTGGCAGCATCTGGAACACTGGAACAGGCTGCCCAGGGTGGGTTGTGGAGTCTCCCTCTCTGGAGATATTCAAAACCCACCCAGATATATTCCAGTGTGATCTGGTCTAGGAGATCCTGCTCTGCAGAGGGGTTGGACTGGATCAGCTTTTGAAGTCCCTTCCAGCCCCTGATATTCTGTGATTCTGTAATCTTATGCTGCAGACACATACATCCCCCTACAAATGTGAATTTCACAATATCAACAGCTGTATGGGGAGAAAAAAAAAATACCTAACACTCCCTCCCCCCCCTCAAAAAAAATCCAAAAGGAACACTTCATAAGATGAAAAAAAAAAAATTCCCCAACAAATAAACAACAAAATCCTTCAGAATTAAACCAGGTTTTGGTTCAGAGAAGCTGAAGCTGATTATATATCTCCAGATGCAGAAACAAAGATCATCCAGAAACACAGATGTTACTCTGAAGATGGTGCAGCATAACAAAAAAAAAAAAAACCAAAAAAAAACCCACCAAAACAATCAAACAAAAAAACCACAAAAAAACCCCCACCAAAAAAACCAAAACCAAAACAAAGCAACCAACCAACCAAAAAAAAAGCTCATTTTTGTACCTACTAAAGCACTTGAGAGGTGCAGGAGGTGGATTGCTGCTGCCAAACAGAGGAGAAAAAGAATTTCAATATGGGATGCATCCACAGAGAGGTCAGGGAGAAGAGAAAGGAGAAAAGGTCACTTTCAAGCTTTTAATAGGCAGTAATATTTTCTGGAGGATATAATTCCAAAAGTATTTGGCAAAATTTCAGGACATCCATCAGCACAAGCAAAATGAGGGTCAGTTGGCTATTCTGTGAAATATTGAGCATTTTATGAGTCATAAATTTAATAAAATGTGGATGTGCTAAATTTACTCCACTCCTAAGTCACACCCTTTTTTGGTAACCTCTGTCCATGATATTCTTCAATGCATCAATAATGGGAACCCTCCAAAAAAACCTAAACTCAAAGGAATTAAGACTGAATAAAACCAGACAATACATGAATACAAAGTCCCATTTAAGGGAACAAAACAATAGGGTAAAAATCTCTAGACAAGACAAAAGGAAGGAAAAAAATAAATACCCCCCAAAAAAATCCAGATATGTCTTTTTGGCTACAATGAGAGAACCAGCACTTCACAAGGCTTCCACACTTGAAGGATCAGGATCTCAGGAAGAGTTTTGGTAGCCTCAGAGAGACACTTCACATCTATGTTACTGACAATCTTAGCTGTTAAGCTGAGCCATCTCCCCACATAGTCAGTGTATGACACTACAGGGCTGCAGTCCCTCCAGGCTGTCTGCTCACCACGGCACATGTTGCTGGGCACAGAGCTGTAACACACATGGGTCTGCGTCCCGCTCCGTACTGAACCAGCAATGACCTAGACAGCAGACACAGAGCATGTCCTTCTTTAGGTGATTCCTTAAGGGAATGGTTTCTAAATGCTTCCTAAGGAAGGAGGTTGGTTATTCCATAACTTTGTTTCCTACATCTCTCCCTGAGGTGGTTGCTGCAGGAGGCTGGGTACTGGGTGTTTTCCTTTCAAAGATCCTTGCTCCTGGCTCTGCAGCGCCTTCTAAAACCCCATCCTTCACTTGGCTTTCTGTATAAACTCTCAACCACTGCAAGACAGAAGGTTTCACCTCAACATAAGGAGACACTTCTTCGCAGTGAGGGTGATGGAGCACTGGAGCGGGCAGCCCAGAGAGATTGCAGAGTCTCCTCTGGAGACTTTCAAAAGCCACCTGGATGCATTCCTGTGGGAACTACCCTGGGTGATCCTGCTTTGGCAGGGGGGAGGGTTGGGTGGACTTGATGATGTCTGGAGGTCCCTTCCAACCTCTAAGGTTCTGTCATTCTGTGACTTACCCAGCCCTCCTCCTGCCTTCACTTTTCCAAAACAGCATCCTTGCAAAACACCCAAAAGCTTCCTGACCTGCTCTGTGAGCCCTCTGCTTGGCAACTCTTGGGTAAGAGATAAAAACATGCTCAGCAGCTATCTGGGACCTTCTTTCCTTCCCATTCCTCTCGCTCCCTCTAACAGGACAGTATCTTTTGGAGGCAAATACCTGAAGGGGGCCTACAAGAAAGCTGGGGAGGGACATTTTACAAGGGCTTGTAGTGACAGGATGAGAGGGAATGGATTAAAGCTCGAGGAGGGCAGATTTATGCTGGAGATTAGGAAGAAATTCTTTGCAGTGAGGGTGGTGAGACACTGGAACGGGTTGCCCAGGGAAGCTGTAGGTGCCCTCCTCCCTGGAAGAATTCAAGGCCAGGTTGGATGAGGTCTTGAGCAACCTGGTCAAGCAGGAGGTGTCCCTGTTTATGGCAGGGGGGTTGGAACTAGATGACCTTCAAGGTCCCTTCCAACACAAACCATTCTATGACTCTATGAATTCTGTGAATAAGAGCCTGGGTGTCCTCCCATACCTTGGTGGCAGGCTGGGCAGTGACTGACTTGAGAGTAGCCCTGGGGAGAGGGACTTGGGGGTGCTGGTGGATGAGCAGCTCAACATGAGCCAGTAGTGTGCACTTGCAGCCCAGAAAGCCAACCAGAGCCTGGGCTGCATCAGAAGTGTGGCCAGCAGGTCAAGGGAGGTGATTCTCTCCCTCTGCACTGCTCTGGTGAGACACCACCTGGAGTACTGTGACCAGTTCTGGAATCCCTATTATAGGAAAGATGTGGACATGCTGGAGTGTATCCAGAGAAGGAACACAAGAATGATCAGAGGGCTGGAGCTCCTCTCCTATGGAGAGAGACAAGGAGTTGAGGTTGTTCAGTCTGGAGAAGAGAAGGCTCCAAGGAGACCTTATTGTGGCCTTCCGGTATCTAAAGGGGGCCTGCAGGAAAGCTGGGGAGGGATTTCTTAGGGTGTCAGGTAGTGATAGGACTGGGGGGAATAGAGCAAAACTAGAAATGGGTAGATTCAGATTGGATATTATGAAGAAGTTCTTCACCATGAGGGTGGTGAGATACTGGAACAGGTTGCCCAGGCAGGTGGAAGCCCCATCCCTGGAGGTGTTTAAGGCCAGGCTGGATGTGGCTCAGAGCAACCTGATCTAGTGTGAGCTGTCCCTGCCCATGGCAGGGGAGTTGGAACTGGATGATCCTTGAGGCACCTTCCAGCCCTGACAGTACTATGGTTCTGCATGATGTCTGCTGTCCTTCTGACTATAAGCTCTTTGGTTCAGCATTTTAGATGACAGTGGAATGGAGAAAGAAATTGGCCATGTTGGAAAAAAAAAGTCCCCCTGAAAGAAGCCAGACTTTACTTGAGTTACTCAGAGGTGGAGACCCTGCCAGAGTTTGCAGAGGGCCTCATAGATATGGTCCATTAGCATTTTAAATCATTCCTGGAATAAAGTCAGTAGGGGTGAAGGGAGAATCTGTAGATCCCAATACTTTTACTACCTACAAACTGGTGTGAATCATGAAGGAAAAACTAGGTGGAGTCTGAGACTGGGTGAAGAAAAGCCTAAACGAAGAAACCACCAAAGAGAAGCTTTAATCTGACCAAAGTTACATCTTCCCTTTTCAGGAAAACAAGAGAGAGAAAATAGGGAAGCTGAACAGAGTTGAAACTGGAAAAAAAAAAAAAGTCTGGTTTCTAAACAAATCTTCATGTAAGAAACTGCAACAAAACCTCTGAGAGATTAGTGGATCTTTAAAGACATTGCTTTAAGGAGTTTGAATTTCAACCAAAGGAGTAGTTTGGTTTTTGTTTTTTTTTTTTTTCTATTTGGGAAATCCAGAGAAGAAAGGTTATCCCTGTTTTACAAGGATGAGTTGGCCTGCCTTTTGTTGCCTTGCAAAAAAATCCCATGTTTGTTTTTATATTCACTTATTACAACTGACTGCATTTCCTCAGCAGCTTTGATTCAGTCAGATGTTCTCAGAAGAGCCACAGTGGCCAGCACAAAATGATCTGCACTAGATTATGGTCCTGCTCTGGCAGTGGGGGTGGATTCAATGATCTCTGGAGGTGCCTTCCAACCTCTAACATCCTGTGATATGAGAACTGATTTCTCAAATTTCCAGAGCCACCATCACCACAGGTGAAAGACTCTCTCTATTACAAAGAAACCTTCAAACCTTAAAAATCAGTCTTCTGAAAATACTTCTGCTTAGTTGAACTCTTGGGGTAGTTGAGAAGGAGGGCACACACTCCAAAGACCATGCCTGCAGGTGGAATCATAGAACATTAGAGGTTGGAAGGGAAGTCCAACTGCCCTGCCAAAGCAGCATCACCTAGGCCAGGCTACACAGGAATACACCCAGATGAATTTGGAATGTCTCTAGAGGAGACTCCTCAACCTCTCTGGGCAGTCTGCTCCATTGCTCTGTCACCTGCACCCTAAAGAAGTTTCTCCTTGTGTTGAAGTGTAACTTCCTGGGTTCCAGCTTGTACCTGTTGTTTCTTGTGCTATCACTGGGCACCACCAAAAAGAACCTGGCACCTTCACCTTGACACTCGCCCCTCAGATATTTATAGACATTGATCGGATCCCCACTCAGCCTTCTCTTCTCCAAGATAAACAGCCTCAGATCTCTCAGTCTTTCCTCACAGCAGAGATGTTCAAGTCCCATAATCAGACTCATAGCTCTCTATGAGTCTCTCCAGTAGATCTCTGCCTCTCTTGACCTGAGGAGCCCCAAACTGGATAGAGTGGATAGGTGAGCTTCCATTGTTTCTCTGCAGTTGGCTGCACCCTGAGGTTCAGTTTTTATTGCTGTTTTTCAAGTGTTCATGTGTTAAACTGCCATTAGGGCAATCCCTTGCATAAACAGTGCTCAAATTGTGACTATTGGCAAGGCCACTAAACAATCTCACTGAAGTACAAAAAAAGTTACTCTGTTTCCCTCTAGGGGCTTTTGTTTGCTTGTCTGAGGTGAAAAGGATATTTGACCATTTCAGAGTGATCCTAACCCCCACCATAGGCAGGGACACCTCCCACTAGTACAGGTCACTCAAGGCCTCATCTAATCTGGCTTTGAACACCTGCAGGGAGGGAACAGCCACAACCTCCCTGGGCAATCTGTTCCAGTGCCTCACCACCCTCACTGGAAAGAACTTCCTCCTAACATCCAGTTTAAATCTCCCCTCTGCCAGTTTAAACCCATCGCCCTTTGTCCTGTCATTGCAAGACCTTGTAAATAGTCCCTCCCCAGCCTTCCCATAGGCCCCTTTCAGATACTGAAGGCCACTCCAAAGGTCTCCTGGAAGCTTTCTCTTCTCCAGGCTGCAGAGCCCCAACTGTCATACCCCGTCCTCATAGCAGAGCTGCTCCAGCCCTCTGAGCATCTTCGTGGCCTCCTCTGGACTCACTCCAACAGTTCCATGTCCTTCTTGTGTGGGGGCTCAAGAACTGTATGCAGTACTCCAGGTGGGGTCTCACAAGAGCAGAGGAAAGGTAAATGCTGGTAAATCTTTTAGTATTCCTAACATGTTTTCAAAGAGAAATCTGGAAACAAAGATTACTAGTGTTATACTGATTTTAGATCAAGCATACTGCTTGTGTTAAGCTTTCAGAAAACTTAAAACCCAAACCAAAACAAAAAAACCCACAAATTCCCTCAAGTCTACAAGATACTTTACAAATGAAAATTGTTTAACTGGTCTTTGTTAAATATTTACAGGGAATTGTATCAACAGTTTAAAAATAGCAAAGTCTGACACTGAATATTCAAGCTGATTTCTAATGAATTCATGTTTTTTTTTATTCCTCAATCAATACACACAAACCATTAAACTCTCAGCCCTTACAGAGGAGGAGACAGCAAATGCCAACATTTCAGGAGAAGCTGGTCAACTGGAGAAAGAGAGAACAGTATCCCAGGAAATGGCCAGTGTGCCAGATTCACCAGTGTGTTTTGTAGCCAAATGAATGCATGACTGGGTGTTAGGAACAAGTTCTGCACCATGAGGATAGTGCAACACTGCAACAGGTTACCCAGGGAGCTGGTTGAGACTCCATCCCCAAAGATATTCAAAGTGAGACTTGAAAGGGCTCTGGGCAATCTGATCTAGTGGAGGATGTCCTTGCTTACTGCAAAGGGGGCTGGACTGGATGACCTTTGGAGATCCCTTCCAACCCAGACCACTCTGTGATTCTGTGACTGCAAGTAGGGGGGGTCTGTTTAAATCTGGGCTTGTCAGGTGCCCAGCTCCCACAAAAGTCAAAGTTCAATAACCCAGAGGGATCAAACTGAAGGCCTATTTCTGCCTGTAAGAATCAATAGCTTTCTTGTGCTAACTGGTGTGATGGCCCTGATGCTTTATGTTAAGCTGCACCCACTTAGGCTGGCATAGGCTGGCATTGTCCATTGCCAGCAAAATAAACCAGCTGCATCCATTTCCCTGGCTTTGGCATCACAGGCTTGCTCCTTGCCCCTGTGACCACTGCAATGACACAAGGATTTGCAGGCCAGATGGTGAATCATGGAGGAAAAATTCTCCCATTGAAAACCAATCCTTTTCCTGTATTTTCCCCTGGTGGCAGTTACTGGTTTATAGGCATGTAAAATCAGGAGGTAGGTTACAAAGCTTTAAGGTGGACTAATAATTCTCCCCAGCTCCTCCATCCAAGCTGTGCAAACAGGTGAGAAGAAAAGCAACTGAAGGACTGATTTCTTTTTTACTCAAGCTTAACCAGAAATTAAAACCCCTGAACTTTCAAGTGCAAAGGCAAACATTCTAGGGGGGCTGCAAATACTTGACAGCAGCAAAGCTGTAGGTATTGCAACAGAGCTACATGAATTCACCCCAGCTAAGCATCCAGCCTGACAAGAACAGACAGGCAGAAGAGCAGCAGATCCTGCCTGAGGTTGGTGAGAGTTGCATTCAGCCTCGAAGGGAGCAAAATAGCTTTACCCATAAAGGGTAAGCCTTGATTAGAAGCAAAATTCTTTGCATTCTTCTCACAAAAAGATGTTTGCTATTGCAGGACCATATCCTAACAAAGTAGCCTTAGATGGTTGGGTTGAGCCTGCATAGTGCAATGCCAACCTATCACACATTCTCCTGATCAAGCAAAAATCAAAGTAGGACAAGTTGTCCAGTCCAGACTGGGTTATTTGGTCTAAAAATAAAGTTCTTGAGCACCAATTTTATGCTAGTATGACACAAGTCAGATGACAACAGGCAATTTCTTTTACTATAGAGCAGGCTGAGTACCTCCACATCACAATTTCCCAGCTCTTTCATTACAAGACCCTACGGTAATTGCTATGTACAACGTCAAGTTTAAACCACTTGGACTGAAGTGGTTTAAATTTTTAGGCTCTTTCAGCCTGGGACTCATTTTTTTGTTTGAAGGGAAGAAAGGGCACCACAATCACAGCTAAAGCAATTCTGCTATATCAAAGACTGAGGCTATGGAAAAATTGGTTTTGTTACTTTAAAAAGTTGAAGGGAAAAAAAAAAAAAAAAGAAAATTCAAATGGTTTCTTCTTTGGAAAGGACTAAAATCCCCAAGCCTTGGAACTGGAAGTTTGGCAGGAATGGCATTTGTGTCAGTAATGTGCCTTTTGCCAACTTCCAAGAAAACATCCCAAATTTGGCCAACAACTGTGAGCCTTTGAAGAATCTGGATTTTGCACATGCTCAGCAAACATTCTGTAGAGTTTACAGCTGAAATTTGAGAAGAATCTGTCCTGACTGAGTCTTCCCAACTGCTAGTCTTCAGTTCATGCACCATCCCCTGGGAGTAAAAGACCCCTCCTGCCCGTGACCACCCATGTGGCCTAGGGAAGGAAGCCACCTGGTTCAAATCACAGAATCACAGACTGTTAGAGGCTGGAAGGGACCTCCAGAGATCATCCAGTCCAACCATCCTGCCAGAGCAGGAACACACAGGGCAGGTCACATAAGACTGCATCCAGAGGGGCTTGAAATTCTCCAGAGGAGGAGACTCCACAACCTGTTTGGGCAGCCAGCTCACGGGCACCAGCACCCTGACAGCAAAGAAGTTTTTCCTTGTGTTTAGGTAGAACTTTGTGCATTCCATTGCCCCTTGGCCCATCAAAGGATACCACTGAAAAGAGACTGACCCCTTCTTCTTGACACCTACCCATCACAAGCTCGGGTTGCAGTAAGGTACACTTCAAGAGGCTCTCTCCTGTACTGTACATACATGGTGGGCTGGAAACCTACCCCGAGGTGCCTTGGGGGACCTCCAAATGCAAAGAGGACAACTATTTAACATCTCTGGAAGGGTATTTGCCAACCACAGGAGAAACCCATGCCAGGGTTATGTGATCAACCATTGACTTAGTGTTTAAAAACTTGTAGAATTACATAAAATACATCAGTAGTAATGAACATTAGGTTGTAAAGTTCAAGACTCAGATGTAGTAAAAAGCCAGATCTAAGGTGGTCTCTGCCCATGTAACAGATCCTATCTTTAGCTCCAGGAGGAAATACTACTTTGCTCCAGGGCCTGAACTTGCAGTGAATTGAGATTGTGTAACAACAGAGTGCAGGAGCTTTGGTTCATTTGCTGCAGGAGGAAGGAAGAAACAGGATGAGTTCAACTTTAGGCAGCTGAGTTGCAAACCAGTCCTCAAGAGAACTGTATGCTATTTCTGCCCATTTCATAAACAGATTGTTAATTTCTCATCTTCTGGTGTGCTCGACTGCAAGTTCCCAGGGTCAATTTTACAGTGCTGCTGAGCATCCCCAGCTGCAAGCTGCATGGAGAGTGCTACAGCTGACAAAAATAGGTCCATAGGTGTCTAAAACCTGGGAGCAGACCTGACCCGAGGCTTGCAGCACTTCCATTTCCCACACACAGCAGATAAATACAGGCAGAGTGAAAATAAATTCCTTTGAGATCAGGAAGCACTTTAGGGCTACAGCAGCAAGCAGCAGAGATGCTTATATGGAAATGCTGTTTTCAGGCAAGAGCTTGAACAGAGCAGCAAATAAGCCCTGGGGCCACACACCGAAGATGAGGAGAAAACAAAATATTTAGAAGTTGCTCCTTCAGTGAGTGCTCAATGAGGCAGAAGACATCTGTGTGGGGAGAATGGCATGCAAGCATTTAGCTAAAGACTAGAGAAGCTCATATATACATGTAAGAAAGCCAAACTGAGATTCCACAAACAGCTTTCTGATGTTTCCTGACTTCTGAGAGAGTTTTTCAGAGAATGGCTTAGGCTGGAAGGGACCTCAGAGATCAGCTATTCCAACCTCCCTGCCATGAGCAGGGACACTTCTCAACCAGACTTGGTTGCCTGAAGCTTCATCCAATTTGGACTTAAAAACACCTCCAGAGAGGAGGCATCCACAGCCTCTCTTGGCAACCTGTTTCAGTGTCTCACCACCCTCATACTGAAGAATTTCTTTCTAAGATCCAGCCTAAACCTACTCTCCCTCAGCTTCAAACCATTCTCCCTTGTCCTGTCTCTAGACATCCTTACGAAAAGTTGCTCTCCAGCCTTCCTGTAGGATCCCTTCAGCTATTAGAAGGCAGCTCTAAGGTCCCCCCAGAGTCTTCTCTCCTCCATGCTGAACAACCTCAGCTCCCTCAGCCTATCCTCATAGCGGAGGTGCTGCAGCCCTTAGACCAGCTTTGTGGCCCTCTGGATTCGCCCCAACAGCTCTGTGACCTGGTTATGCTGGGCATAATTAGAACTGGATGCAGTACCACAGGTGTGGGCTCACAGGAGTAGAAAGTATTCCAGAGTCTCACCACACTCGTACTGAAGAACTTCTTCCTAAGATCCAGGCTAACTTCTCTCCCTCAGCTTCAAACCATTCCCCCTTGTCCTGTCACTAGACACAGAATCACATCCTTAGGAAAAATCCCTCTCCAGCTTCTCTGCAGGCTCTTTCAAGCATAATGTGTGGTTTTTTTCTCTCTCTCTTTTAAATTTTGCTGTCATTGTTAGTTTTATCCAGATTAATTACTAGCCCCTCAACAAATGGAATGAAACAGTACTTTAAGATTGAATGACATTGGAAGCTGAACCTCACCCTTGAAATATGGATTAGGCCTTCAAAGAGTCAGTTTTACATCAGCTTTTACAGTTAAAATCCAAACCTGATCTCTAAAGAAAGATTCAAATTTAGTGATTGTATCACAGTATCACCAAGGTTGGAAGAGACCTCAAAGATCATCAAGTCCAACCCATTACCACAGACCTCGAGACTTGACCATGGCACCAAGTGCCACATCCAAACCCGCCTTGAACACCTCCAGGGATGGTGACTCCACCACCTCCCGGTTGAAAGTGACCTTAAACATCATCTAGTTCCAACCCCCCTGCCATGTGCAGGGACAATGGACCAGGCTGCACAAGGCTCCATCTGAGCTGGCCTTGACCACGTCAGTGGCCAAGTCTTAGAGCTTTCCAGTGATCAGCAGTCCTCGTTATCAACTCTAAAGCTAATTCACTCCGATTGTTTGGATTCTGCTTTCCAGACACTTGTAAATAGTAACATTCAGAGAAGCTGTGGAGGCTTCAAGCCTGCAAGCATCCAAAGCCAGGCTGGATGAGGCCTTGAGCAACCTGATTTACAAATATCTGAAGGGTAGGGGGTCGAGAAGAAAGGGTCAGTCTCTTTTCAGTGGTGCCTTGTGATAGGACAAGGGGCAATGGACACAAACTAGAATACCAATACAGGAAGTTCCACCTCAACGTGAGGATAAGTTCTGTGCTGTGAGGGTGCAGGAGCCCTGGAGCAGGCTGCCCTGAGAGGTTGTGGAGCCCCTTCCACCCCTGCCACTCTGTGATTCAATGACTGCTGTCTTACAGAAAGCAGAGTGGTGGCTCAGCTGATCAAATTCAGGAGCAGATTAGAAAGAAGGAACAGGATTGAATATGCAGTTCCAAGCTGAGCCCTCTCTCATGACAAACTATTTGACAGCTACTCACCCAAATGCTTTGGGATTTGTATTTCAGAACTGAATAGCCATATGCTTACCACTGAAACGTGCCAGAGGCATCTGTTCCTCAACAGTTTAGGAAGTGTGTTTACCAATGCATATTAATACACATCTTTAAATTCTTTGAACAGCCTCCTCCCTCCCCCTCAAATACTAACAGCTCCAAGGGAGCTCTATACATAATCTCCCTCTGAACTTTTTATATATCCATGGACAATTCTGAAATGAAGTCACACAAGCAGCATAAATAAAGCACGAACAAAGCACTGCAATCTGCAGCAGGAGGCCCAAAATAAATGCACTTTCTATTTGAACTTCTTTCTCCCCAGTTTTTCTTCAGCACTCAGTCACCATAAGTGAGCTTCCTGTCTTCTAAATAGCAGGTTACTCCTTGGCTGGGCTGGAGCTGCTCGGTGCAGCTAAGCCTGAGCTTAGAGCATTCCAACATCTGACAGGCCACTACAAACCCAACATCCTGACTTGCCTTGTAGGGAGCATCGTTTTTCATCACTTGTCTTGTAGAGAGCACTTCATTTTGTCACTTGCCCTGGAGAGAGCAGCCCTTTTCATTACTTCACAAAGTTCTGGAAATAAGCTAGTCACAGAATCAAAGAATCATAGCATTACTTAGGTTGGAAAAGATCAGCAAGTCCAACCATTGACTCAACACCACCATGTCCACTAAACCATGTCCTCAAGTGCCATGTCTATGTATTTCTTGAACACCTCCAGGCACGGTGACTCCACCACCTCCCTGGGCAGAGTGTTCCAATCCTTGACCGCTCTTGCAGCAGAGAAATTGTTCCTCATCTCCAACCTAAACCTCCTCTAGCCCAATTTCAGGACATATCCTCTTAATTTATCTCCTGATACTAGGAAGAAGAGACCAACCCCACCTCACTCCAACCTCCTTTCAGAGAGTTTTGAAGAGCAATGAGGTCTCCCTCAGCCTTCTCTTCTCCAGTCTAAACCACCCCAATTCCCTCAGCTGTTCCTCACCAAACCTGTTCTCCAGACCCTTCCCCAGCTTTTGTTGCCCTTCTCTGGCCCTGCTCCAGCACCTCAATATCCTTCTTGTAGTGAGGACCCCAAACAGTATTCAAGGTGCAGCCTCTCCAGTACTGAGTACAGGAGCACAACCACTTCCCTACTCCTGCAGGTCACAGTATCCCTGATCCAGGCCAGGATGCTGGCCTTAACTAAGTCTGTTTCCACTGATACAACACTAGTCCCCTTCCATCATTAAAAGTGCTAACACAGACATGACACCCACCAAAGAATTAAATTAGCTTTGAAAAACCTTAACTTGCCTGATTGCTTCTAGCCAAGAAGACACCTACGAATATCACCTTTTGTACTGTGAATAAAGCTACCTAACAACACCCACCCTAGGAAAAGACCATTTCAGAAGAAAGGCTCTGTTTCAACTGTTAATTTGCTGCCTTGTTCTATTCAAATGAAAACTGCTGTTGTTGCTTATTATACTGCCACTTTAATGTTGCTTCATTTACATAAAAATTAACTAGACTTTTCTTTTGCATGCATCAAACACTTACCCTTAGCTACCTATGTATATTTAATATATTTCCACGTCATCATGCATCCCTAGGTAATTAATTCTTGAAACTCTTACTGTGTTTCAAAGGGTGGAAGGTAAGAAGATCTTATTTAACATTAAGTTTCCATTCAGCAGGTGAGTAGCAATTTCCCCACTCATCTTCACCTCCCCTGTGTTGCAATGCTTTTTAGGATGTTTATTGAGTGCAGCCTCAGCAAGTTTGCTGAGGACACCAAGCTGTGTGGTGCAGCTGCATGCTGGAGGGCAGGGATGCCATCCAGAGGGACCTGGACAGGCTGGAGAGGTGGGCACAAGCCAACCTCATGAGGTTCAACAAGACCAAGTGCAAGGTCCTTCATCTGGGTCGAGGCAATCCCAAGCACAAATCCAGGCTGGGCAGTGCCTGGCTTGAGAGCAGCCCTGAGGAGAGGGACTTGGGGGTACTGGTGGACGAGAAGCTGAACATGAGCCAGCAGTGTGCACTTGCAGCCCAGAAAGCCAACCAGAGCCTGGGCTGCATCAAAAGAAGTGTGGCCAGCAGGGCGAGGGAGGTGATTCTCCCCCTCTACTCTGCTCTGGTGAGACCCCATCTGGAGTACTGCATCCAGTTCTGGAGCCACTATTACAAGAGGGATGTGGACGTGCTGGGGCATGTCCAGAGAAGGGCCATGAGGATGCTCAGAGGGCTGGAGTACCTCTGCTATGAGGACAGACTGAGAGAGTTGGGGCTGTTCAGTCTGGAGAAGAGGAAGCTCCAAGGTGACCTTATTGTGGCTTTCCATTGTGGCCGACAAGAAAGCTGGGGAGGGACTTTTTAGGATATCAGGTAGTGGCAGGACTAGAGGGAATGGAGTAAAGCTGGAGGTGGGGAGATTCAGACAGGACTTGAGGAGGAACTTCAGCATGAGAGTGGTGAGAGCCTGGAATGGGTTGCCCAGGGTTGAGGCCACATCCCTGGAGATGTTTAAGGCCAGGCTGGATGAGGATCTGGCCAGCCTGATATAGGGTAGGGTGTCCCTGCCCATGGCAAGGGGGTTGGAACTGGATGATCCTTGTGGTCCATTTCAACCCTGACTGATTCTATGTTTTACACTTCAAGAGGATGCAGGTTTCCCTCACTGAAGAGACACCTTGCAGGCATCCAGACTAACCAAGTTAAATGACCATTCAAGCACAGACAGCTAAATGCTGACTTTCTCACCTTCTTTGCACCACCTTTTCTCAAAGTCACACCACCTACCCCAGCAGATCAACACACAGAGTTACCTTAACCTAACCTTGCACTAAAGGCCACTGAACTTCCTGCAAAGCAGCTGCAATAAACACACAGAATCATAAAACAACAGGAGTTGAAAAGGACCTCTGGAGATCATTGAGTCCTACATCCACTGCTAAGGCAGATTCTCCTAGAGAAGGTCACACAGGAACACATTCAGACTCTCTGGACAGTCTGCTCCAGTACTCCATCACCCTTAAAGAAGTTCCTCTGCATGTTTAGATGGAATTTCTTATGTTCAAGTTTGTGCCCACTACCTCTTGTCCTGTCACTGGGCACTACTGAAAAAAAAAGACTGGCTCCATGGTCCTGACACCCATCCTTTCAGTATTGATAAACATTGATGAGATTCCCCCCTCAGTCTGTTCTTTTCAAGACTAAAAAAAGCCCAAATTCCCTCAGCCTTTCATAGAATCATATAATGGTAAGGTTGGAAGGGACCTCAAGGATCATCCAGTTCCAACCCCTGCCATAGGCAGGGACACCTCCCACTAGTACAGGTTACTCAAGGTCTCATCCAACCTGGCCTTGAACACTTCCAGGGAGGGAGTATCCTCACAAGAGAGATGTTCCAGTCCCCTCAGCATCTTTGTAGCCCTTTGCTATACACTCTCCAGCAAGCCCCTGTCCCTCTTGAACTGGGAAGCCCAGAACTGGACACAGTACTCCAGATGTGGTCTCAACAGGGCAGAGCAGAGGGCAAGGAGAACCTCCCTTGACCTGCTGGCTGCACTCCTCGGGATGCAGCCCCAGATTCCACTGTCCCTCTTGGCCACAAGGGCACATTGCTGGCTCGTGGGCATCCTCTTGTGGACCAGGACTCCTAAGTCCTTTTGACCAGAGCTGCTCTATAACACATCAGCCCCCAAATCTGTACTGATCCATAGGGTTGTTCTTCCCCAGATGCAGGATGTTACAGTTGTCCTTACTGAATTTCATTTGCTTTTACCCCACCCAGCTCTCCAGCCTGGCCAGGTCATGGTACATCTAATACAAGTATTACAGCTTCAGAAACACTTGTGAGATGCTCCTGTTCTCACAGGACACTGAGACTGAGCTATATCAAGGTACTGCAATAGCTGGGGCACAGGTTGGATACAAAAAAACTTTGCCAATTGGCCCCTGTTAAGATGCTGAAAGCAGTTTCCAGTTCTGGGATTAAGTTCCCCTTGCATCTGCTGCTCTTGAGCCAGACACATTGGACTAAATTTCATCTCTGCTTAACAAGATGACTACCTGCTGTTTGCTTGCTTCAGTAGAGGCTTAATTGTTCTTCCCTTCTAGGCTTGTGGCTACAGTCACCTCTTTTCAAGTCAAAAAATCATGGAAAAGCTACAGCTGGAGACCTTACCCCAGGTCTCTGCACTCCGCCCAGCACACTACTCAAGGTCCTGCTAGAGCTCATCCTGTCCCTCACCGCATTGTACTCCCACATCCTCTGGGAGCTTTACTCAACATGAATCAGCCTTCAAATCTGATAGATATGATCATTCAAGCAAAAAACCCTCTTGAAGCAAACTCCTTTGAGAGCAACCAGCTGGCCTGCTGTCATCCAGAATGCAAGTTTGGCAGGGGGAACCTCATTCTTCACCGTTGTTTATAAAATGGAGAGCAGCAACCCAATGCTGCCTCTGCTGTATAACTCTCCTCAGCCTCTGTCAGTAAACAGTGGGAAACAACTGAACTCAACTTACTGGTGCTCCTGCTACATGAGTTTCACTCAGAATGTCACACCTTGGAGCAGATGATCTCTAAGGACCCTTCCAATTGAAGTCATTCTACAAGTATTTATACTGAACAAAACCAAGGAACCAAAGATCTCTCAGTAAGGTTGGGTTGGGAATGTCACTGTGACAAGTCTCTGCTGCATGGCAAGAAATCCATTCCAGACTGGATTCAAACATTATTGTGCTGGGCAGCTGCCAGACATCAACTGGGGCTGCCTTGGGTGGAGGCAGATAGAGCACAAGTCTCACAGGAACCTTCCTTCTGAGAAGTGATTGATGTGGAGTGACTTCAGTGAAGGAAGCTTGTAAAGCATCATGTTTTCCATGCTTCAGAGAGGGACATTCAAATTATGGCTTCTTTCAAGACAGGAATACATAGAATGGCTTAGGTTGGACTCAGAGATCATCTAACCTCCCTGCCATGAGTGGGGATGTCTTTCAACTAGACTTGTTTGCCCAAGGCTTCATCCAATCTGGCCTTAAAAATATCTCTAGAGAGAGGACACACACGACCACTCTAGGCAGCCTATTCCGGAGTCTCACCACCCTCATACTGAAGAACTTCTTCCTAAGATCCAGTCTAAACCTACTCTCCCTCAGCTTCAAACCATTCCCCCTTGTCCTGACAGAAAGTCACTCTGCAGCCTTCCTATGGGCTCTACTCAGGAGTTGGAAGGCAGTTCTAAGGTCCCCCCAGAGTCGTCTCTTCTCCAGACTGAACAACCCCAGCTACCTCAGTATATCCTCACAGCAGAGGTACTCCAGCCCTTGGATCATCCTTGTGGCCCTCCTCTGGACTTGCTCCAACAGTTCTGTGCCCTTCTTACGCTGGGCACACCAGAGCTGGATGCAATATTTGAGCTGAAGTCTCACAAGAGTAGAGTAAAGGGAAAGTAAATGGGAAATTACTCACAATTCTTCACATGCCATAGTCAGTGCTGAAGCAAACGTCTGGTGACAAGTGCACACAGAGGAGAAACAAATGGCCAAAGAGTAAAATCAGGAAGGCTTCAGTTTTCTTAAGTCTCTTGAACTTCACAGTTGACCATTTCCTCCCTTTGCTCTCAGATGAACATAGAAACAAGGAGGTAGTGGTAAGAGAGAAAGAAGGTTAAAGAATTAACTGTGTTTTATGCAGTACTGGTGAGGCCACTTTGGACACTCTTTCAGACCTACCTGAGGCACAGGCATCAGGACATGGCAGAGGACAGAACCACAACCATTTAGTGAAGAAGGATTGGATGAAAGTGTATTTGAGTGTTTACTACAGATAGGTGTAGGAAGAGATGCTTCAGAAGAATCCCCCCCCCCAGGGGAAAAGACTCCAAATTTGGATGACCTTGAACTACTGCCTGACAGTATAAACAGGAATTCACCTAAAAGACATCAGTGGCTGATAAAGCTGTAGCTGGGCATCAGGCTAAAATCTAAGCACAGAATTCAGGACTAGGGCATAATGGCAAAGGCACCAAATTCCAACGTTGCTGTAGGATGCCAGATGATCATCTCCATTTTAGCAGAACTGCATATTCTTGTTTTGAATGCTGAACTAGTCTGATGGTTCTGACTAACATGAGTGTCCTATGCTGACAGCAACTACTAAAAGGCATACTGCTTCCTCCATACATTCAGCATCATCAACTTGTTGGGGCTGCTCAGCCTGGAGAAGAGAAGGCTCCAGAGAGATCTCGAAGCAGACTTCCAGTAGTTGAAGGAGGCTACAGGAGAGCTGTGGAGGAACTTTTTGCAAGGGGTTGTTATGATAAAATGAGAGGGAATGGATTGAAGATTGAGGAGAGCAGATTTAGGCTAGAGATTAGGAAGAAATTCTTTACAGTGAGGGTGGTGAGACACTAGAACAGGTTGCCCAGGGAGGTAGTGGATGCCCCCTCCCAGGAGGTGTTCAGGCCAGGCTGGATGAGGCCTTGAGCAAACTGCTCTAGTGGGAAGTGTCCCTGCCCATGGCAGGGGGGGGGGATCTAGATGGTCTTTAAGGTCCCTTCCAACCCAAATCATTCCATGATTCCATTAATCTATGAACTTGCATCCGAGGCTTTACAATTAAATCTTGCTCAGCCCCAAGGTTCTGCTGATAAGCATCAGCTCCTCCAGACTGAATTGCTTCAGTCTCATTTTACCTTGTTGGATAAATCAGACCATTTGTGATCTCCATCTAAATCTGCCCACAAATATGCAGATCTATTAGCTACTGCTCCCTGCTTTTGAACAAAGCAGACTATTATGGAGAAACGACAGCAAGAATAATTTATCTCATCCATGTCAGCATTTTGTTTCTCTTGTACCTCCTTTGGTTTATTCCTATTTAACTAGGCTCCCTGGTGGATTCATCTGGTTCTGAACATTCTTTTGTATAATAAACACTGCTGAAAATAACATCTCATGAATTACAATAACAGCCTGAGAAAGATACTTTATCCTTGTGCTACACTAAACCCCGTTTCTGATAACAGTCAGACTTAGATACTCTCCAAAATTCACCAAACACCAAATTTGCTTCCCTGAACCTTTTTTTTTTCCCCCCTCCTTTTGTTTTTTTTTCCAGTGAGTAAGAATACCCAGTTCTCAGAGTTCACTGTAATGCTAATGAAAACCCCTCTTCATGCTGACTTGGTTGAAGGATCTCCTGTCCTTCTCTTGCATTATTAATACCACCAAACCACTGGAAAACTAATTGCAAATGCCAATTCACTTAGTGCTATCATCCGACTCTACAGAAGTTTCCATTTTAGCTCCAGTCCATGCTAAAGTAGCAGACAAAATATATTTTACAGGCAGCTCTTAATAGTCTTTGTTTATTTTGTGACAAAAGCCCCAGCAGTATATTGTTTGTGCTTATTTGTTTGGAATTGGTTTCCCAGTGTGCTTATTTATTTTTGTTTTTAGAGAGATTGTTCTCAAGTGTCATACTTCTGGGTTTAAAACTATGCTGACGCTCCTTTTCGAGATAAGGCTTCATTTTTGTCCACACCAGACAGACATAGGAAATTCCAGGGAGGAAAAAGAAAAACCAGCAGGACATTTCTGTTCCGTACAGTACAAGTACAATTTAGTAAGGAAAGACACTGAAGAATCAGAAAGACACCTGAGAATCAGAAAAGCTTTTGTGGTGGGTTTTTTGGTTTTCAAACTACACACTTTCCTTCTTTTCCCTCCCTCCTTTCCTCCTCCCTTCCCTCCCTCCTTTCCTCCTCCCTTCCCTCCCTCCCTCCCCTCTCCCCCCTCTCTCTCCCTC
>WBNM01015672.1:0-17591 GCA_013399055.1 Ramphastos sulfuratus | reverse complement strand
CCCCCCTCCTTTCCTTCATTCCTCCCTCCCTCTCCTTCCTCTCCCCCTCCCACTTTCTTCTTTCCTTCATTCCTCCTTCCTTCTCTCACTCCTTCCTTCCTCCCTCTCTCCCTCCCTTTCCTTCCCACTTGCTTTCCTTCCCCCCTCCCTCCCTTTCCTTCTGCCCTTCCTCCACTCCCTCCATCCTTTCACATTTGCCACAGCACTTCCCCTAAAATAATGAAAACGTTTAAGGAAGGGTTTTTTGGACAGCAAAATGTTTTGAGAGGCTGACATTGAGATAACTGCTGTAGAATTTTGGGAACCAAGGCAACACTGCCAGAGTTATAACCAGACACTTCCAAATCCCACCTTCCTCCTAGGTAGAAACACAGCTCAATTCCTTACATTCACCCCTGCTGGGCTCCTCCAGAAAACACAACAGCTTATGGAATTTACTTCAGAGCTTCTTGCATAGCAAACAACCACAAAGCCCTGCTCTCCATTCTGACATTTGTTTTCCTTCTGTTTCTTTGAAATTAAAAAGCACTCAGTTAATTGTTAGAAGTTTGTTATTCTGAGCAAAGGGAATATCAAACTGGCAAAAGCCATTTGTTCTCTCACTCCAAAGCATGCACCACAAGAGGGCTGCATTCAATCCCACATCTCAAAAATCTGTTTCCCAGCATTTAGTTATGCAATCTGAATGTCCAGCCCTTTCCTCCTGCTTTACTTTGAAAGGATGCAGTGCCTTAGCAGGTCACTTGACTTAGAGATCAAGACAGAGCATCGCCACAGTGGATGCTGGAATGGTTTCCAAGTCATGTGTGTCTGCTCTGTTGAGTTCCTCCTCTCCACCAGCTAAGAGGCAGCAAGGGACCTCTAGCAAGAAGCCAGTGAAACTCATCCTGAACAGCACCGCTAGGCTGGCTTGGGAATGCCCCAGAACATTCTGCAGACTGACTGAGCTCACTTTGCTCAGAGTCATGGCCAGTTGAAATCCATGCTGGCTTTGTTACCACAAACTCTTCAGTCTGAGTGCAAAGCAGCCCTTGTGTGGACATGCTCAGAGGCAGCAGCAGAGTAGAAAACTTTTGCTGGCTACAAATCATGGTGGGTATATCCTTCCTGCATAACCTCTCAAAGGCTAAGGAAGATTTGACACATCTAACTGTATTAATGAGATTTCAGAATGCAATCCTCATCCTAGACAGTTTGACAAGAATCACAGAATAGCTCAGGTTGGAAGGGACCTCACAGATCATCTACTCCAACCTCCCTGCCATGGGCACGGTTGCCTCTCAACTAGACTCTGCCAACCTGGCCTTGAACACCCTTAGGGAGGGAGCACCTCCCTGGGCAGCCTATTTTAGAGTCTCACCAAGAGTGTAATCAGCCACCAAAAGCCCTCTACATATACAAACCTCTGTATAGACACAATACTGCAACACGTTGCCCAGGGATGAGGTTGAGACCCCATCCCTGGAGACATTCAAGATCAGCCTTGATGTTTTCCTGGGCAGCTTGATCTAGTTGGAGGTGTCCCTGCTGAGTGCAGGGGGGTTGGACAAGATGACCTTTGAGGGTCCCTTCCAACTCAATGCAGTCTGTGACTCTGAGAGAGGAAGAAGCCCACCAGTTGAGTCACAGGCTCATTTCATTCTGACAGCACTTGGCTGCTCAGTTTAAATGAATTCCATGCTGTCCACTGCTAGCCAAACAAGAAGGCACAAAAAAAGAATAGGTGCTGGTTGATTACAGCTTGTGCCAGAGTAGAGACAGGCACAAGACTGTAAGTCAGGAGCATTTATCCCTTCCAGGAAGGGAATATTCCTTCCCTCCTGATGTAGGTGGCTGATATTAGACATTGGGAATTCAGCGCATATTTGGAGTGTGTGCTTGCTCACGTGGCTCAGTATGGATTGTCAACTGAATTTGTTAGCTCCACAGGTAGCATAAACATGCTGATGAATCTCCATCACCTCTCAGCAGGGTTTGGAATGCATTATTAAAAGGTTTATTAAATGTTTGCAATGCTGTGGACATGTTTGAGCACTATTTGAGGCTGCTGCAGCTTAACTGCTACCTGCTGCAGCAATGCTAAGGGAGTGTTGCTTTCAACAAACAGAAAGAACACATTTCCTAGTCATAGAATGGTTTGGGCTGGAAGGGACCTTAAAGATCATATAGTGCCAATCCCCCTGCCATAGACAAGGACATCTCCTGCCTGGCCAGGTTGCTCAAGACCTCATCCAGCCTGGCCTTGAATTCTTCCAGGGAGGAGGGCACCTACAGCTTCCCTGGGCAACCTGTTCCAGTGTCTCACCACCCTCACTGCAAAGAATTTCTTCCTAATCTCCAGCCTAAATCTGCCTTCCTCAAGTTTTAATCCATTCCCTCTAACCCTGTCACTACAAGCCCTTGTAAAATGCTCCTCCCCAGCTTTCTCGTAGGCCCCCTTCAGGTACTTGCCTCCAAAAGATACTGTCCTGTTAGAGGGAATGAAAGGAATGGGAAGGAAAGAAGGTCTCAGATGGTTGCTGAGCATGTGTTTCATTTTTATCTCTGATCCAAGAGCTGCCAAGCAGAGGGCTCACAGAGGAGGTCAGGAAGCTTTTGGGTGTTTTGCAAGGATGCTGTTTTGGAAAAGTGAAGGCCGAAGCAGGGCTGGTTAAATCACAGTGGTGCTGCTGATAGGATGAACCTAGAGAGCACTTAGGAAAGAAACCTTTCAAGGGAGGATTTCTCAAAAGCTCCCAAGCAGATGGGAAGAACACTAATTCTTACAGGATTTTAAATGGGACATATGTCCCTAAGGTCTGCCCTTTCTGTGTTTGGCTTTTCAACATCTGTACCCATAGCAACTTCCAGACAAATGTGCCATTGCTCACAAATTCCTGTCTCTGGAGCAGGTTTGAAATTTCTTCTTGATTTTTTATTTATTGTGCATGTTATGCTGTTCTCCTAATGGCTGTCCTCACTGTCTGTGCAAAGCTAGAACCATCAAGATGGGCTGGCTCTGCTCTGAGCAGCACAGTGAAGGACCAGTGACCAGAACAAGCCAGGCAGAAGGTTGCTTGGGTCCTCACTTCTGGCACTGTTTTGGAAAGGGACCTGGGGGTATTAGTTGAAAACTGGCTAAATCTGAGCCAGCAGTGCTCCCAGGTGGCCAAGGCCAATGGCATCCTGCCTTGTATTAGAAACCCTATGGTCAGCAGAAACAAGTGATCATCCCCCAGTGCTCAGCATTGGTGAGGCAACACCTGGAGTGTTGTGTTCAGTTCTGGGCTCCTCACTGTAAGAAGGGCTGGAGTATGTCCAGAGAAGGGCAACAAAACTGGTGAAGGGCCTGGAGCACAAGTCCTATGAGGAGCAGCTGAGGGAACTGAGGTTGCTCTGTCTAGAGAAGAGGAGGCTGAGGGGAGACCTTGTTGTTCTAACAACCTGAAAGGAGGTTGGAGCAAGGAGGGGGCAGCCTCTTCTCCTTGATGACAAGCAACAGGGCTAGAGGAAATGGTTATAAACTATGCCAGGGGAGGTTTAGGCTGGACATCAGAAAGTATTTCTTCACTGAAAGGGTTCTCAAACATTGGAATGGTCTGCTCAGGGGAATGGTGGAGTCACCATCCCTGGAGGCATTTAAACAGCCTGGTGCTTAGGGACATGGTTTAGCAGTGATCATGTAGTGCTGGGTCAAAGGTTGAACTAGACTTGAAGGTCTCTTCCAATGAAAGATATTCTGATCACCAAGAGCACTCACTTTTATTGCTCTC
Organism: Ramphastos sulfuratus; assembly: GCA_013399055.1. Classification (NCBI taxonomy): domain Eukaryota; kingdom Metazoa; phylum Chordata; class Aves; order Piciformes; family Ramphastidae; genus Ramphastos; species Ramphastos sulfuratus. Next base: position 13,839 of record WBNM01015672.1, on the reverse strand, counting down.
ATCATCCCCCAGCCTCTATTGATATCAAGGATTGGCCACTGTTTAAATGAGAACAGTGAGAGCCAGGATCTTACTTCCTGCCCTCCAGAACCCTCTAGTTCAGGAAAACATTGACAAAGTCCATCCCAAAGACTGCAGTACTTCACATTACAGATATGGTGATGAATGAGTTGAAGAGCTGAAGTTTATGTTTTGATAAAAATCTATTTTAAAAAGCAGTTCTACTCTACTACAATTTTTCCCAAGCTCCCCTGCCCTGTTGTGTTTTTCACTATGGGAGCCATAGCAATGTCCAGAACTGGTGAACGTGGCACTGCTCTCAGCATCTCAGCTCACAGAAGAGAGAAGGACATGGCCAGAGCCTTGCAAGTGATTGTCAAGCCCAGGGACCAGAGTTGGTTCAGAAAAGGAAGGTGCTGGGCTCCTTTTGTACACCCTGAAAACCATGGCAGGGGATGGGGAGGAGGGCAAAAGGAAGAAGAGTTGAAGGTGCAACAGCATAAAGAAACTACTGAAGGTTTAATGATACATCAGCACATTTTGAAAGCAGAGGAGATTGAAAGATTTAGAAGCATAAAAATCAGTAAGGTTGGAAAAGAACTCTAAGATCATCAAAGCCAACCCTCTACCCAACATCTCTATGACCACTAGACCATGGCCTGAAGTGACACATCTACTTGTTTTTTGAACACTTCCCGAGATAGTGACTCCCCCACCACCCTAGGCAGCCTGTTCCAATGCCTGACCACTGTTTCAGTGAAGAAAGTCTTCCTAAAATCCCACCTAAACCTCCTCTGGTACAGCTTGAGGCCAAGGCTTTATTACTATCTTACAGATTTGAGGCTATATCTGAACATCTTGAGAATCCAAACATTTCCAGTAACTGAGATGATACTCCATGGACCTTCTCCCCTGACAGCAGTTACTCATGTAGAAAAGTGACATCAGGAACAGACAAAATACATTTACAGCTGGAAATGAAGACAACTAACATCTGCAGAAAGTGGACGAGTGGAGAATCCATCAAACATGACTGAGAATCTCCTCTGTGATGGGACCATGATTTGGGATTACTCTGTTCAGCCTGTAGATGCTACTATTTTTCTAACAAAACACATCAGGAAGCATCATCTCATAGCTGAAGTTAAGCAGAATTTTGTACTGGAAAAAGAAAAGTTATGTTTAGACTCCTCTCAACTCAAGAAAGCTTGAAGCAATTATCTCCCTTACTAATAAATGGAGCCAAGAAATGGTTAGGCTGTGTGAAGCAGCTGGTAATGCCATGTGAAATAAATAGGTATCAGTATTATTGCTCTGCTTATAGGAATTGATTTCAACCTCAGCAATAATTAAATATGCTGCCAAGCTAACCAATATCACCTGCAAATTCATGGATCAGTGGCTGACAAGGCAGAGCAGTAATTAATAAACTTGAACTTTACCCTAGGTTCATCTATTGCCTGTCCTGAAGCCCTAAACCTTTAAACACAACCACAAAGCTCAGTACTCCAACAGAGACCCAAATCGGGTTAGAAGGGACCCTCAAAGGTCATCTTGTCCAACCCCTCTGCAGTTAGCAGGAAATCCTCCAACTAGATCAGCCACATCAAAGCTGATCTTGAATGTCTCAGGGGATAGGACCTTGACCACGTCCCTGGGCAATCTGTTCCAGCATTTCACCACTCTCTTTGTAAAGAACTTTACTAGTATCAAGCCTGTTACAAAGGAGTGTAGTAAACAAGCCCACAAATGGACTGCTTGGTGCCTCATGCAGGTTCAGAGGAGCACCAAGGGTATTGCAAGACTCTGTGCTAAACTTCCTGGTGCCTCATGCAGGCTCAGAGGAGCACCAAGGGTATTGCAAGACTCTGTGCTAAACTTCCTTCTGCTGCTGTGAGTGGCACTATAGGAAAACACAGCCCACAAAAATATGGCAATCAGACAAATGACCTTTCCAAATGCACACCTGGAGAGATGCTGACCAAGCCTAGATCAGCAGCTACATGCACTTGCAGTTCACCACCCAGCCAGAAAGCACAACCAACCAGAAAAAAAAATTTGTAGAAATATCTTGAAGAGGAAGCTTAAAAGAAGAAAGCAGAAACACCATCTCAGTTCAACAGAAAGTATTCCTGTTGATTACCAAGCAATCATTTCTCATAGAATGGCTCAGTTTGGAAGGGACCTCAGAGATCATCTACTCCAATCTCTCTGCCATGGGCAAAGACACCTCTCAACTAGACTTGGTTGCTCAAGGCCTCATCCAACACCTTGAACAGCTCCAGGGAGAGGACACCCACAACCACTCTGGGCAGCCTATTTCAGAGCCTCACTAATCTCCATACTGAAGAACTTCTTCTTAAGATCCAGGCTAAACCTACTCTCTCTCTCTCAGCTTCAAACCATTCCCCCTTGTCCTGGTGCTAGACACACTGATGAAAAGTCTTTCTCAAATCTTCCTGTAAGATCCCTTCAGGTGTTGGAAAGCAGCTCTAAGGTCCCCCCTGAGCCTTCTCCAGGCTAAGCAACCCCAGCTCCTTCAGCCTATCCTCACAGCAGAGGTGCTCCAGCCCTTGGATCATCTGAGCCAAGATTGTTGCAGGCCTCCAACTGAATCAATTAACAAACTCCGCGTTTGCCAAACATTACCCCATCGTTGCCAGAGATACTTTTGTGTTCTGAGTTAAGGCACAACAGTGGAAACCTCTAAAATCACTGTGGGCTAACTGCTGGCAAATAACAACTTTGTAATATGGTTACCACAGCAACTATTAATAACTCGTGAGGAGGTAAAAGGAAAATGATCTCCTGCATGGTTTGTCTGGTTGGTGCAAGCCCTGACTCACACATTGGAGTGTGAAGAGAGTATTTCAGTAGGTGGATCTTGATAGGCTCAAGAAGATAAAACCTGCAGTATTTTTGATGACTACCATAGATGTGTAAGTGACACAAACAACAACCTGTCAGCTTGCAAAGGTGGTACAGGTGGTAGCGATTCTTACATCCATCCCCCACAAAACTCCCAGTGAAAGGCTGTGCTCCTTCTCATAAAAAAAAAAAAAGAATGGATGGAAAGTGGAAAAGATGGGGCTGAGCAGAAAGAATGGTTTGGAAAAAAACAATCCTTTGCAGGAGGACTGTAAATATGATCTTGTGAGACCCCACTGGGAGTACTGTATCCAGTTCTGGTGCTCCCAGCATGAGTGACAAGGAGCTGCTGGAGTGGGTCCAGAGGAGGTCATGAAGATGGTCAGAGGGCTGAAGAGCCTCTCCTATAGGGACAGGTTGGAAAAGTTGGGGCCGTGCAGCCTGGAGAAGTGAAGGCTCCAGGCAGACCTCAAAGTAGCATTCCAGTAGCTGAAAGAGGCTACAGGAGAGCTACAAAGGGATTTTTTACAAGGGCTTGTAGTGACAGGGCAAGAGGGGATGGATTGAAGTTTGAGAAGGGCAGAATTAGACTGGAGATTAGGAAGAAATTCTTGGCAGTGAGGGTGGTGAGACACTGGAACAGGCTGCCCAGGGAAGCTGCAGATCCCCCCTCCTTGGAGGCGATCAAGGCCAGGTTGGATGAGGCCTTGAGCAACCTGGGCTAGTGGGAGGTGTCCCTGCCCATGGCAGGGGGTTATACCTAGATGATCTTTAGGTCCCTTCCAACCTAAACCATTCTGTGAATCTATGATGGACTGCCACAAAGGTGATGCAAGCAGTGCAGAATATTGCTCCAGTAAAACGGACTCATAGAAGCATTAAAGTTGGAAAAGACCTCTAAGATCAAGTCCAGCCATCAGTTTAACACCACCATTGCCAGTAAATCATGTGCCAAAGCACCATGTCCACACATTTCTGGAACATCTCCAGGGATGGTGACTCCACCACCTCCCTGGGCAACCTGTTCCAACACCTGACAACTCTTGTAAGAAAGAATTTTTTCCTAATATCCAACCTAAATCTCCCTTGGTGCAACTTGAGTATGTGTATAAATACTTAATATATTTAAATACCTAATGACGCAGATGTGACTTAGACACCTCCCTCCTCATCACTTCAGGCATCCCAGTGATGTTAGAAATTCCAGTATGTTGTCATGTTAGCCACATCTGGTCTGACTAGGGGAGAGCAAGAGAAACTTCAGTGTGTACCAAAGGCCAGAAAATATCTAACAGAAAGCTCGTGCTTAACTCCGAGGAGTAGGTCAAAGCCAACACACGCAGATGTTTGCAAGGTATGGTAATCATCAACGGTTCAGATGGGTCTGGAAAAAGTCAAGCTGCCCTTTCCCATATCCCAGATTCCAGAGACAACTGTCAGCATTCATAAGAAAGCACAACAGCTTGCATCTGATTTTCTGCATCGCTGAACCTCAACGGACATGCCTGATGATAAAAGTGTTGTTGCTTGGAACAAGGTCTTGGTTGCTGTTTGGTTTTGGTTTTTAAATGAACTAATTTGTTCTGAGCTTTCTGCTGACATACACAAGAAATAAAAGGTCTGCAAGCTGCAATTTATACACAGAGATTTCTGTATCAAAGGCTTTGCTATTTAATGCACAGGATTCGATTCTCATGGAATGGAATCACAGAATAGTCTCAGTTGGAAGAGACCTCTAAGATCATCCAGTCCAACTATCAACCTAAGACAAACATCAACATCAAACCATGTCCCAAAGTGCCAAAGTTCCAAAGACCTGCAGGGATGGTGACTCCACCCCTCCCTGTTCCAATCCCTGACCACCCTTGCAGCAAAGAAATTGTTCCCAATATCCAACCTAAATCTTCCCTGGAACAATTTCAGAATATTTCTTCTCATTCTATATCCTGGAAGAAGAGACCAACCCCACCTCACTCCAACCTCCTTTCAGAGAGTTTTCTAGAGCAATGAGGTCTTCCCTCAGCCTCCTCTTCTCCAGACTAAACCTCAGTTCCCTCAGCTGCTCCTCACCAAACCTGTTCTTCAGACCCTTCACCAGATTTGTTACCCTTCTCTGGTCCTGCCCCAGCACCTCAATGTCCTTCTTGTAGTGAGGACCCCAAACAGCATTCAATGTGCAGCCTCGCCAGTGCCAGAAGTTCACAAGCACAAGTTCAAGCAGTGAAGCTCCAACACTGCATTTTCAGCTCAGAAACTGCTCAGAGCTCTTTCACAACAATTGTGTGATTTCAACCTACCTAAGAACATGAGTCTTGGAGGCACACATCCACAGAGGGGAAAAATCCTCCAACAAACCAACAAAAAACTGGGAAGAAGAATTTCCTTACATTGGGGAACCATGGTTTATAGCTGCTGCTTAGTGTCTGAAAATCCAGCTGACATATGGTTGGAATTAGTTGACTGATGACTTAAAGTTAATGCCCATGTGGCCACTTACATTTTCCTATTTCCAAACCAGACTGGTTTTGGTTTACACATGCACTGAGCAACCAGCACAACATCAGGCAGGAGCTGCTCTGAGAGACAGCAGTGCCAGTCAGTGTGCAAGCTGCAGCCTCACCAAAACCTACAGGACTTTTGGCAGTGTCTCAGCATATCACTCTGGGAGTCAGAAATCTGTTCAGTCCCAAATACAGGAGGCTAGCCTATGTTAAAACAACAGATCCAAACCTGTAATGTCATTTGATGTGGGGGCTTTCCATATCCTGTGCCTCTGTTACACTCAAGAGGATGATGAAGGGACATGAACATCTCTCCTACAAAGAAAGGCTGACCTGAGGCTGTTTAGTCAGGAGAAGAGGAGGCTGAGAGGTGAACTGATTAATGTCTATGAATATCTGAGGGGTGGGTGTCAAGACAAAGGTGCCAGGCTCTTTTGGGTAGTGCCCAATGATAGGACAAGGAACAAGGAGTACAAGCTGGCACACAGGAGGTTCCACCTCGACACGAGGAGACACTTCTTTATAGTGAGGGTGATGGAGCCCTGAAGCAGGCTGCCCAGAGAGGTCGTGGAGTCTCCTTCTCTGGAGATTTTGAAGACCCATCTGGATGCACTCAGTGAGGGCGGCGAAACACTGGCACAGGTTGCCCAGAGAGGTTGTGGATGCTCCCTCCCTAGACGTGTTCAAGACTAGGTTGGATGAGGTCTTGAGCAACCTGTTCTAGTGGAGAGTTGGAACTAGATGATCTTTGAGGTCCCTTCCAACCTAAACCATTCTATGATTCTATTCCTGTGTGACCCTGCATCCCTGGAGATACTCAAGGGCAGGCTTGACAAGGTTCTGAGCACCATGATCTAGTAGTGGAGGATGCCCTTGCTTACTGCAGAGGGGGGTGCACTAGATGACCTTTATAGGTCTCTTCCAACCCAAACCATTCTAGGATTCTATGATTAAAGATCGCTGACGGACGGAGGGGAAGTGTCATGAGGGGTCAGTGAACATTTAATGTTGACAGAAGTGACTGCCTGCAAAAGTTATGAATCATCTTCTAATGAGGCTTTAAAATCTTAGCTCTGGCTTAACGTTCAATGTTTATTTAGTCCTCAGAAACTACCCAGAAGCCATAAAGCAATTTTAAGAAAACATTTGTAAACAACTATTTTCTCTTGACAGATTATTTGGCTACAATTACAGACACTGTGCCAAGATAAGATATGGAATTCAAGGAATCCAGACAATATTGAATCAAGTCAACTAGGAATCATTACCATCTCTTGGAAACTGGACATTCAAGCCATCTGAACTTTCCATGTCATTTGGGACTTTGAAAAACAAACTTTATAGAAGTATTTATAAAAATACAGGCAGGTCTCAAAACCTAGATTCAAATTCTCAGTAACCTCCTGACCTTGCACAGAAGTATCTTGACCTTGAGAAGCTCACCATGAGTTGGCACTGTCCTCATGCAGCCCAAAAGGCAGCCGTGTGCTGGGCTGCATCAAGAGGAGTGTGGTCAGCAGGGCAGAGGAGGGAATTCTGCCCCTTTGCTCTGCTGAGACTCCAGATCAAATATTGCATCCAGTTCTCATGTCCCCAGCATATGAAGGACATAGAACTGTTGGAGTGAGTCCAGAGGAAGACCACGAAGATAATCTAAGGGCTGGAGCACCTCTGCTATGAGGATAGGCTGAGGGAGCTGGGGTTGTTCTGCCCAGAGAAGAGGAGAGTCTGGGGGGACCTTAAAGCTGCCTACCAACACCTGAAGGGATCCTACAGGAAGGATGGAGAGAGACTTTTCATAAGCAACAGGACAAGAGGGAATAGTTTGAAGCTGAGGGAGAGTAGGTTTAGCCTGGATCTTAAGAAGAAGTTCTTCAGTATGGAGGGAAGTGAGGCTCTGGAATAGACTGCCCAGAGTGGTTGTGGGGGTCCTCTCCCTGGTGCTGTTCAAGGTGTTGGATGAGGCCTTGAGCAACCAAGTCTAGTTGAGAGGCTCCCTGCCCCATGGCAGGGGGTTGGAGTAGATGATCTCTGAGGTCCCTTCCAACCTAAGGCATTCTATGATTCCATGATCTCTAAGATCATTGCATAAACCATGAATGTTTTGAATTAACATTGTTAAAGGCATGCATATATAAAAGTATTTTTAAAATTCCTGCACATTGTTGTCATTTCCAAATCCTCCAGTAAAAGCAAATTATTTGCCTTAACTCAAGGTATGCCAAAAATGACTCCACACATAACATCTATTCCATTTCAGGCTTCACTAAAGGATTAAACGTGACTTTAGGAGATGGATAGAGATGTGTATGAGGATAGTTACAAAAGAAATAGAAGTCAAAGAATCACAGAATCATGAAGGTTGCAAAGGACCTTTAAGATCAAGACCAACTGTAACCCAACTAACCTGACAACTAAACTGCAGCCTGAAGCATGACACCCATACATTTCTTGTACACCTCCAGGGATGGTGACTCCACCACCTCCCTGGGCAGCCTGTTCCAATTCCTGACCACTCTTGCAGAAAAGAATTTTTTCCTAATCGCCAACCTAAACCTCCCCTGGTACAATTTCAGCCCATTTCCTGTCATCCTATCACCTGATAGGAACCTGGGAACTACAGGCCTGTCAGCCTGACCTCAGTGCCAGGGAAAGTGATGGAGCAGATTATCTTAGGGGCAATAACTGCGCACCTGAGGGATGGCCAAGGGCTCAGGCCCAGCCAACATGGATTTAGGAAGGGCAGATCCTGCCTCTCCAACCTGATCTCCTTCTATGATCAGGTGACCCGCCTGGTGGATGTGGGGAGGCCTGTGGATGTGGTCTACCTGGACTTCAGCAAGGCCTTTGACACTGTCCCCCACAGCAAACTGCTGGCTAAGCTGTCAGCTCGTGGCTTGGATGGCAACACTCTGTGCTGGGTTAGGAACTGGCTGGAGGGCCGAGCCCAGAGAGTGGTGGTGAATGGTGCCACATCCAGCTGGAGGCCTGTCACTAGCGGTGTCCCCCAGGGATCAGTACTGGGCCCCATCCTCTTTAACATCTTCATTGATGATCTGGATGAGGGCATTGAGACAGTCATCAGCAAGTTTGCAGATGACACCAAGCTGGGGGCAGATGTTGGTGGGTTGGAGGGCAGAAGGGCTCTGCAGCAGGACCTCGAGCGCCTGGACAGATGGGCAGAGTCCAAGGGGATGGCTTTCAACAAATCCAAGTGCCGGGGGCTGCACTTTGGCCACAACAACCCCATGCAGAGCTACAGGCTGGGGTCGGAGTGGCTGGAGAGCAGCCAAACAGAAAGGGATCTGGGGGTGCTGATTGACACCCGCCTAAACATGAGCCAGCAGTGTGCCCAGGTGGCCAAGAAGGCCAATGGCATCCTGGCCTGCATCAGGAATAGTGTGGCCAGCAGGAGCAGGGAGGTCATTCTCCCCCTGTACTCTGCACTGGTTAGGCCACACCTTGAGTACTGTGTCCAGTTCTGGGCCCCTCAATTTAAGAAGGACATTGAGGTGCTTGAGCGTGTCCAGAGAAGGGCAACGAGGCTGGTGAGAGGCCTCGAGCACAAGCCCTATGAGGAGAGGCTGAGGGAGCTGGGATTGTTTAGCCTGGAGAAGAGGAGGCTCAGAGGAGACCTTCTTGCTGTCTACAACTACCTTAAGGGTGGTTGTGGCCAGGAGGAGGTTGCTTTCTTCTCTCAGGCAACCAGCACCAGAACAAGAGGACACAGTCTCAAGCTGTGCCAGGGGAGGTTTAGGCTCGAGGTGAGGAGAAAGTTCTTCACTGAGAGAGTCATTCCCCACTGGAATGGGCTGCCCAGGGAGGTGGTGGAATCACCGTCCCTGGAGGTGTTCAAGGCACGTTTGGACGTGGCACTTGGTGCCATGGTCTAGTCTTGAGGTCTGTGGTAGTGGGTTGGACTTGATGATCTTTGAGGTCTCTTCCAACCTTGCTATACTGTGATACTGTGATACTGATACTAGGGAGAAGAGACCTCTTTCTCTTGCTTAAAAGCCAGCAACAACTGCAGTCCTTATGCTCCTCAGTGTATTATTAACTAGACATCTAAAGCATGCCCATAGTCTGTGGTTACCCTTGGATGATCCCAAGATTTATATGAAGGAGAAAACAGCAATGTGATCATTTACAAGTAAAATAGTATTTTTCGCTGTCTTGGTATCTGAGCATAATGAAAGGAAAAAAACAGCAAACATTTTTTACCTGTGTTTCTGTTTAGAAGATACAGCTCAGGGGCTAAAAGCTGTTACTCATGGAGAGCTAGATGGTGGAAAAAAAGCTAAGAGATTCAAAAGCCAGGGAGATCCATGAGGATGACCAAGGGACTGGAGTGTCTCTTTTACAAGGAAAGACTGAGAGACCTGGGGCTGACTAGTTTGGAGACGAGAAGGCTGAGAATGGGATCATATCAATGTCTGTGAATATCTGCAGGGTGGCTATCAGGAAGACAGAGCCAAGTTCTTGTCAGTGATACCCACTGATAGGGTGAGAGGTAATGAATGCAAACTCAATCACAGCAAATGCCATCTGAACAGGAGGAAAAACAACTTCTTTACTGTAAGGCTGCTGGAGTCCTGGAGCAGGCTGCTCAGAGAGGTTGTAGAGTCTCCTTCTCTAGAGATCTTCAAAACCCACCTGGATGTGTTCCTGTGTGACCAGCCCTAGTTGATCCCAGGGGGTTGGTCTCAATGATCTCTGGAGGTCCTTTCCAGTCCCTAGCATCGTGTAATTCTGTGATAAATGTATTGCCTAAACAATTTTTATTGCTTTTTTGGTGGAGGTTATAGACATCTTTTGTCCTCTTACCTCCTATAATCTCTAATCATTGACTTACAAAGCCTACCAGCAGCATCTGGGGGCAAAAGAGATCAAACAGGTGGAATAACAACCACATAAGAGCAAGAAGGCAGGCAGAGGAATTTGAATGCTGCTCATCACTGGCAAAATCCATTTACATAGTTCTGAACTTCTTGCCACCTATGGAAGTCAACTGACTGATAACAGCTGGGATCAGGCTGCAGGTAATGCTTCCTCTAGGAAGAATCTCACCTGCAGAGACACAAGCAATATTGTACTGAAGGTTGTCTTTCCCCGATTCTTCATTTCTGATTCAGAAAGGTCACTAATACTTAGTTTTATGTTGTGACAGGTGATTCTTACATGCTGCAGCTTGTGATGAATATTAATCATGGTCCTTGCCAAATTATATTAGGATTTTCAACATTCAAAAAGCAGTTAAACTTCTAAAGACATCTGTGCTCTCTCTTTATCAACTTATTTTTGGAGCAAAATAATGTGCTCAGGCCTGAAGAAAAAAAAGACACTTGAGCCTCAAGAATGGAAAACAGCCAGAAGCCAAACTGCATTCATGGGAGAGCTACAGGGCAATAAGGTTGTCATCTCTGAATAAAAATACTTTCAAAGACGTAAATATGATGTTAAAATCTCCACCACTCCCTCCTGAATGGTAAAGTCAATCACACTGCTTTGTGCTTGCAGTTATGAACAGGAAACAAAAATTAAATAAGCCTAATTTTTATGTATGTTGCTACTGTTGCAGCATTAGGACAGTCCATAAACTGGGACTCATGTTAACACCATCTTCTTAACAACCCTGGTTTTATTACTGCTGGTATCACAAACTTGGATTGTAAAAGAGTCATTCTAATAGTATAAAAATTCATAGATTCACAGATTGCATTGGGTTGGAAGGGACCCTCAAAGGTCACCTTATTTAACCCCCCTGCAGTAAGCAGGGACAGTTCCAACTGTATCAGGTTGCCCAGGGACACATTTAGTCTGATCCTGGATGTTTCCAGGGACAGGGCCTCAACCACATCCCTGGACAACCTATTCCAGTATTTCACCATCATGCAGAACTTCCTCTTGATGTCCAACCTAAATTTCCCCTGCTCCAGTTTCAGACCATTGCCCCTCATCCTATCACTAAAAGCCCTTCTAAACAGTTCCTCCCCGGACTTCCTGTAGGTCCCTTTCAGATATTGAAATGCAGCTCTAAGATCTCCCCAGAGCCTTCTCTTCTCCAGGCTGAACAGGCTCAATTCTTTCAGCCTGTCCTCATAGCAGAGCTGCTCCAGCCCTCTGATCATCTTTGTGGCCCTCCTCTTGACCCATTCCAGGAGGTCCATGTCTCCCTTGTGTTAAGGGTACCAGACCTGGACACAGTACTCCAGGTGAGATCTCACCAGGGCATAACAGAGTGGCAAAATCAGCTCTCCATCTGCTGGCCACATCTGATGCAGCCCAGGCTGCCATTAGCCTTCTGGGCTGCAAGTGACCATGGCTGGCTCATGTCCAGCTTCTCATCCACCAGCACCTCCAAGCCCTTTTCTGCAGGGCTGCTCTCAATCTCATTATCCCCTCAACCTGTATTGATGTTGAGGGTTGTCCCAACCTAGGTGGCAGGACCTTGTACTTTGCCTTACTGAACCTCATGACATTCTCCTCCGCCCACTTCTCCAACCTGTCCAGGTCCCTCTGGGTGGCATCCCATCCTTCAGTCTTACCAACCACAGCATTCAGCTTGCTCTAGTATAACAAAGTCATTCTAATAGCATAAAGAAGTCAAAGTACAGCTTCACAGTCACACTGGATACCAACCAAGTATTGGAGTGGGCTACCCAAGGAGGTGGTTGAGTCACCAGCCCTGGAAGAGTTCACAAGTCCTTTAGATGTGGTGCTCAGTGATATGGTTTAGTGGTGAACTTGATAGAGTAGGGTTGATGGTTGGACCTCAAGAGTCTTTTCCAACTTGAATGATTCTATGATTAATAAAACCCAAATAATCATCTTGGAATGTTTTTGGGTTTTCCCCAACTTTGTAGTAGATAAAGCAATGAATCAGCCTCAAACACTTCCTTCTGTAGAACCCAACAGCCTCATTTGCATAGATGTTTCATGCAGTAAGGAAGAGAAAAGCATTTTTATAACATTAGAAAATGACTGCATGACCACAAAGCTCCTTTCTGCAGCAAACACAGAACTCTGTCTTTTTTTTTTTTTTTAGTAAGCTGATAATGTTACAAGTGGAAAACATTCCTTCAACTGAAAATTTATTCCAGGCCAGAAAGATTATTATGGACTAGGTTAACCTAGTGCTGACAAGTTTTAAGTAAAGCAAGCTTTTGAAACTGTGTGTGGCAATTTATTTTTTTTTTTAACTGCAGCAAATTGAGTAAGAAACATTCAAGATGAAAAACCAAGATGTCCACCACCTATCAAAAACAGAGTTAAATTGATATGTGGTCCAGCTGGACAAAACATCAACTTGTTTATGGTCATCTTAGGATATCTGCTTAGTAGGAATAATCAGGCAAAATGCAAGCCAGCTCTGCTCCTAAAATCCAAGAAAGGATTCCAGCAAGAAGAAACAACCAGCAGGTCTTTATTCCTTTTAATAATCTCAGTCTTATTCCCTTGGCAGTCAGGAAAACTACCATGTGTTAATGATCTAGAATTGCTTCTCTCCGAACAACAAGACTATAAATAAGTCACTTTGTATCTACTGTACAGGTTTATTTTCTTCAACCATACATTCATTCTACTTTGTCCTGGTGAGACCACATCTGGAATAGTGTGTCCAGTTCTGGGCTCCCCAGTTCAAAAAGGACAGGGAACTACTGGAGAGTGTCCAAGGGAGGGCTATAAGGATGGTGAAAGGACTGGAACAGCTCTCTGACGAGGAAAGGCTGAGAGCCCTGCGGCTCTTTAGTCTGGAGAAGAGAAGGTTGAGAGGCAATCTTGTTAATGCTATAATGTTATATATGTTAATGTTATAATACTTGTAGAAGATGGGAACGGTCTCTTCTCAGTGTTGTCCTGTGATGAGGGGCAATGGACACAATCTAGAACACAAGAAGTTCCACCTCAATATGAGGAGAAACTTCTTTACTGTGAGGGTGCTGGAGCCCTGGAACAGGCTGCCCTGAGAGGTTGTGTAGTCTACTTCTCTGGAGACTTTCAAGACCTGTCTGGATGTGTTCCTGTGTGACCTGCCCTAGCTGATCCTGTTTTGTGATCTCCAGAGGTCTCTTCCAGCCCCTACCACTCTCTATATCCTGCAGGTATTTGCTCCTCAGTATTGGACTCCCTGCCAGAGCAGTATCATCTAACAGTCAGACCATTATGGCCTCAAACCTCATCACAAGGCCCACTCCCAGTACAAGCAACAGACACCTCCACCTAACCAGTGATCAGACCTCTGTATTTCATTTCCTTGATAACAGAGACTCCATCTCAGCCCCTAGATTAACATAGGGATGGAAAAGCCTCTCTAGGTAAAAAGCAAGCATTGCATACTCTCTTACCCACCATACTACAATGCATCATAATTGTATTTTGTGCAGCTTCTCCCAGTCACCAGCACCAGAAGGAGCTGACAGTACTGGGCAGCTGAGTTGCTGCAGCTACACAGCATCATAGAATCCTAGAA
>WBNM01015671.1:42745-60258 GCA_013399055.1 Ramphastos sulfuratus | reverse complement strand
ATAATAATATTAATCAGCAATAAATAATAAAATCGGCACTAATAATATTAATCAGCAATAATATTAATCAGCCATAATAGTAATCAGCAATAGCAATAATAAAAATAACAATGCTATACTACTACTAACAATAATGATGATGATGCTGTTGTAATAGTAATGTTTTAGTAATGTTGTAATAATAGTAACAATGATCAGCTATAATAATAATAAACCATAATAATAACCAATTGTAATAATCAATTATTATTAAAATAATCAATTATAATAATACAACCCCTCCAAAAAATTGCCACAAGCTTTCATTTTCTTTCACCCAGTCAAAAGGTGCAAGCAAATAATTTGCTTTACCACACCACACTTGGCAGAATAAAAGCAACACTGACTAAATTCAGATTATTGCTGTGTGACAAAGTCTTACAGGATCAGCTAAGAAATCCATTGAGGGAAGAAAAACAGAACCAGGCAGAATTTCTCTTATCAGAAGAGCCAAGGATCTGGGGGGAAAGAAATAAAAAAAAGAAAAAAGAATTTAAAAAAATCAGAAAATCAAAAGATTAAATAATTATCAGAGCCCAAATTAAATGATATCATTTTGGAAGCAAAGTTTCCAAGGCCTTTATATTTTACTGGGAAGCATTTTTAGCATTACATAATCAGTATCTGATAATTTAGTATGCAATAATTAATGATTTTTAATAATTAATATTTAATAATGCCTTCAGGCTACAATATTTTAAGACTAATGAAAAAAAAACAACAACAACAACAACAACAAAAATCATACACAAAGGGAAGGGATAAAGAAGAGGGATGAGGAGGGACTTAGAATAGTCTGGGTTGGAAAGGACCTCCAAAGGTCATTTAGTCCAGCCCCAGGTTGGACCAGAGGGTGCCCTGGCTCTCTAACCTGGCTTTACAGCTTGAGCCAAAGATGCTCCTTCAGCCAGGAAGTCACTCAAGGAAGCAAGAAACCCCAGGAATGAGGGAATGCTGCCTGAAGGTGGTGTCAGCTGCTGTCAATCTCCTCAGCAGCTCAGCTCCAAAGCAGAACAGGAGTGGCAGAGGTGAGCACAGGGAGTGGAGAGGGATGAGAGTCATAAAGGACCACCCAAGACAAATCTTCAGCACAGAATCAGCCTGGGAGTTGTGTGGGGCAGGAGAGGAAGCTGGGCTGGACACAGAGCCCACAGGACCTTCCACTTGGACCTCAGCTGGTGCCAAAAACCTCAGCAGGTCCCCACCTCTGCCAAAAAGGCACTTGGGGGAAAGCTTCAGCAGCACTGGGAAAAGGGGCAGGAGAACAGGGCCTGGGAGACTGTCCCCTCCAGCACAGTCCACGAGTGTGGATCTGTCCCCTCCAGCACAGTCCAGGAGTGTGGATCTGTCCCCTCCAGCACAGCCCAGGAGTGTGGATCTGTCCCCTCCAGCACAGCCCAGGAGTGTGGATCTGTCCCTTCCAGCACAGCCCAGGAGTGTGGATCTGTCCCCTCCAGCACAGCCCACGAGTGTGGATCTGTCCCTTCCAGCACAGCCCAGGAGTGTGGATCTGTCCCCTCCAGCACAGCCCAGGAGTGTGGATCTGTCCCCTCCAGCACAGCCCAGGAGTGTGGATCTGTCCCCTCCAGCACAGCCCACGAGTGTGGATCTGTCCCCTCCAGCACAGCCCACGAGTGTGGATCTGTCCCCTCCAGCACAGCCCAGGAGTGTGGATCTGCCCCTTCCAGCACAGCCCACGAGTGTGGATCTGCCCCTTCCAGCACAGCCCACGAGTGTGGATCTGCCCCCAGGATGACTCTGGAGTTTATACTTTCACTCCCCCCAACTATTGTGCTACACTTTAATGAGGATATTTTAAAGTCTGCAATTTTAAATCATTTCCATACCTGCACTCTGTGGACTTTGGAGGCAGAATGTAAGGAAAAAGCAGCTCAGTGAGTTTCCTTAAGTAGTGCAGCTCATCTCTTCTGCTTCTCAAGGCCACGTGGAGCTCTGGTCCATATTCCTCTAAAGCAGCTTGCTGTAAAAACTCTGCATTTTTCACTGCAATTAAAAAAAATGGTGTTAAGGGTTGGTTCAGCTTTCTCTTGTGAAATCAAAGGCTTTTCAGTTCAGCTAAGAAGTTCAAACCTCAGCACACACACAACTGCCAAGAGCTGAAGCGCCACCAGAGATCTTTGCCTTCAGACTTTGAAGCTTGGCTACATAAAAATTGAAGCTCACACTGAAACAGGAATCCCTTCACCAAACAATTGCAACCTGCATGGCTTCCAGAATGTTTTCCTCATTCAACATCTGGATTCTTCTACAACACTGCACTGCCCATGGTCTGCCTCTGGTTCCCTTTTATCCTGACCTCCTTCCTGGTCTCCCCTTTCTCGACCTTCTCTTTGTTAAGGAACAATGCAAAAGGAGAATTATTTTTGAAAAGAGAAGTCAGGGAGGATTCAAATATTTAGCACATAACAAACATGCAAAGAGAAACATTTACATTTGAAACTGACAGCATTTTGTCTTTATAGAATCATAGAATGGTAAGGTTGGAAGGGACCTCAAGGATCATCTAGTTCCAACCCCCCACTAGAAAAGGTCACCTCCCACTAGAAAAGATCACTCAAGGCCTCATCCAACCTGGTCTTGAACACCTGCAGGGAGGGAGCAGCCACAACCTCCCTGGGCAACCTGTGGCAGTTTATATTACCTTTCTGCTTGGCCTTGGCTATCACTTCGATGTGTTTCATTGCTGCCTTGAGCATCTTCTTTGTTACAAGAGTTGGAATATCCACCTGCAGAATAAACCCAGAATTGTCCATGGGTTAATACACACAACTAGTATCAAAACCACATTAATTTGGGCCAGCAATATGTGCCCTTGTGGTCAAGAAAGCCAATGGTATCCTGGGGAGCATCAGGAAAAGTGTGGCCAGCAGGGCTAGGGAGGTTCTGCTCCCCTTCTACTCTGCCCTGCTGAGTCCACACCTGCAATGTGCCCAGTTTTGGGCTCCCCAGTTCAGGAGAGACAAAGACCTGCTGGAGAGAGTCCAGCAGAGAGCCACGAGGGTGAGTGGGGGACTTGAGCATCTCCCTTGTGGAGAGAGCCTGAGAGCCCTGGGGCTGCTTAGTCTGGAGAAGAGAAGGCTGAGAGGGGATCTGAGCAATGTGTGCAAATCTCTGAAAGCTGGGGGTCAAGTGGAGGGGGCCAAGCTCTTGTGGGTAGTGCACAGCAATGAGCCAAGCAGCAAGGGATGCAAAGTGGAAGAGAGAAGGTTTCAGATGCACAGGAGGAGAAAGTTCTCTAGAGTGAGGGTGACAGAGCCCTGGAGCAGGCTGCCCAGAGAGGCTGTAGAGTTTCCTTCTCTGGTGACTTTCAAAGCTCTCCTGGCTGCATTCCTGTGTGGACTACCCTGGGTGATGCTGCATTGGCAGGGGGTTTGGACTGGATGATCTCTGGATCATGAGGTCCCTTCCAACCTACAAAGTTCTGTGACTCTATGATAATGATTCTATGTATTAACTCCAAATTAAGCCTTGCCCTAGATTTTCACCTGGAAAGATTTCCTCCACTTTCACATCTTCACTTAATGCCTCTGCTTTGGGGACATTGCCTAATGTTCACTACAAAAAGCAACATGCTTGAGTTAAGAGTAAACAAGAAAGTCATCTGGATTTGATAGACAACAAGGATGGAATCAGGCTGTTAATCAGTCATGACAAAGTAAGTGTCCAACTTCCAGCTCTGGAAGTATCACTGTTGCTAAGGAGGGGAAAAAGATGCAGGGGTATGGAAGCTGCTCCAGCAGAGGAGTCAGCACTGAATGAAGATGGAAACTGAGTTAGCAGCTCTTCCTGCCCAGAACAGCCACAAAGTTAGAAGCAGTTCCTGTAGAACAGGCTTGAGGCACTTTACCAGAAAAGGGTCTATGTGCTTATCCATTAAACACAAGGAAGACAAAGCTTCACAGAATCATTGAATGCTTTGGGTTGGAAGGGACCTCCAAAGGTCATTTAGCTCAACTCTCCCTGCAGTCAGCAGGGGCAGCCAGACAGGGCTGGAAAGGCTCCAGAGAAGGAGACTCCACAACCTCTCTGGGCAGCCTGTGCCAGGGCTCTGGCACCCTTAAACTCAACAAGTTCTTGCTCATGTTGAGGTGGAGCTTCCTGTGTTGCAGTTTCCATCCCTTGCCCCTTGTCCGATGGCAGGGCACAAGTGAGCAGAGCCTGTCCCTGTCCCTTCCTTCCTGACCCCCAGCCCTCAGCTCTTGACAGACATTGCTCAGATCCCCTCTCAGCCTTCTCCTCTGCAGCCTAAGCAGCCCCAGGGCTCTCAGCCTCTCCTCACCAGGCAGTGCTCCAGCCCTGCAGCATCCTTGTAGCCCTGCTGTCATGGTTTGAGAGGTTCCAGCTTATTCCATAGTCTCCAAGAAAACTACAGAGACTGTCTCCAGTAGATCCCTGTCCCCCTTGAACTGGGGAGCCCAGAACTGGATGCAATACTCCAGGCCTCACCAGCACAGAGAAGAAGGAGAGGAGACACCTCAGGCAGAGACATCTTTCACTAGATCAGGCTGCTCAATGCCATATCCAGTCTGCCGTTGACCTTTTCCAACGGTGAATGGTTTATAACCAGGAAGGAGGGAACAGAAAACAAAAGGAAGCAGCTTAGATGCAAACAGCTGCTTGGAATCACCATTAAAAAACCAATTTTGCTGCAGGTGGGTATCAATAACTTCAGCTGGAAAAGCAAGATCAATACCTTTAAGCCTCCTTACCTTGTGTATTCTCCGGACTAGCACAGACGCAAAGAACCGCAGCGTGCCCCTGAGCTCATCCACTGAGGACTCATCATCAGTAATATTTCTGCAATGTTCCCAAGCATGCCATGGAAGAAAAACAAAGGACATCTCTATCAATCCAATCACAACACTTTAGGCTCAACTGAAAGCTGGAGTAACATTTAAGAGTGACATTTCAGCTGGCACTAACCGGAATGAAAGCTACCAAGTGTGGGCAGAGAGTAAAACGGTCTTCTGTTTGAGTAGAAGACACAGCATCCCCACTCTGTGTGTGTGTACACACAACAAAAACATTTCAGTGAATTTGATTTACATAACAATTCCTGCTCTAAAATATTACCTGCAGGATTTTGAGTCCAATCTAACTTAGCTTCCCCACACATGACTGTTTTCTGGTTCATCGAATCACAGAATTGTCAGGGTTAGATGGGACCTCAGGGATCATTTAGCTCCAGCTCCTCTGCCATGGGCAGGGACACCTCACACTAGAGCAGGTTGCTCACAGCCACATCCAGTCTGGTATTAAAAACATTCAGGCATGAGGCTTCCACCACCTCCCTAGGCAACCCCTTCCAGGCTCTCACCACCCTCATGCTGAAGAACTTCTTCCTAACATCCAGTCTCAATCTTCCCACTTACAGCTTTGTTCCATTCCCTCCACTCCTTTCACTAACTGACAGCCTAAAAAGTCCTTCCCCAGCTTTCCTGTAGCCCCCTTCAGATACTGGAAGGTGTCATGGTAGGCCTAAGCAAGCCAANTTTGAGGGAAGATTTAGACTGGATGTTAGGAGGAAGTCGTTTGCAGTGAGGGTAGTGAGACACTGGCACAGATTGCCCAGGGAGGTGTTCAAGGCCAGGTTGGATGAGGCCTTGAGTGACCTGTGCTAGTGGGAGGTGTCCCTGCCTATGGCAGGGGGTTGGAACTGGATGATCCTTGAGGTCCCTTCCAATCTTACCATTCTATGATTCTATGAGGACTCCAAGTTTCCTGGTTAGATGTGGACTTCAAGTTTCCTTGTTACTTCCAAAAAAATTACAATGAAGAAACCTTCCACCAGTTCAAGTCACAAAACTCAGAAGATGGTTCCCTTACACCTGGTACTTCAGCAAACAGCTTTAGTTTTCTGTCTCTGAGAGCCAAAACCTTTTGAGTTTTCCAATTTGCTCCTTCCCAATAGGTGGTACTGAAGCTCCCTCTGCTGTCTACATCAGCAGTTAAGTTTGATACTGCAAAGTATTCATAGAATCATAGAATGAGCAGCTTGAGATTGGATGTTAGGAACAGGTTCTGCAGCAGGAGGCTGCTGGAACACTGCAACAGGTTGCCCAGGGAGGTGGTTGTGTGCCCATGGCTGGAGTTATTGAAGGTGAGGCTGGAGAGGGCTGTGGGCAACCTGCTCTGGTTGAGGATGTCCTTGCTGAGTGCAGAGGGGGGTGGACTGGATGAGCTTTGGAGGTCCCTTCTAACCCAGACCATTCTGTGATTCTATGAAACACACATTTCAGAACCACCTCTCTCATGCCTCTGTTACTAAAAGGTCTGTTCTGCTGTGCCAATGAAACAGCAGCACTTGAAAGTACTACTAAATAAAGCTGCATTTTCAGGGCTCTGTTTCTAAACCAGTTTGAGAAATATTTCTGAGACTCAAACTCAGTAATTCTCAGGTAAAGCTCCTACCTGTACCAGGGGTAAATAAAGTTTTCCAGCACCAGCTCAAGCACCTGTGCAGAACAGAGACAACCACATTACCAAACAGGCAGTTCACCATCAAGCCTCCTTAGAACAGTTAAAAATACACCATCC
The DNA here is from genome assembly GCA_013399055.1 of Ramphastos sulfuratus. Lineage (NCBI taxonomy): Eukaryota > Metazoa > Chordata > Aves > Piciformes > Ramphastidae > Ramphastos > Ramphastos sulfuratus. The sequence continues at coordinate 53,661 of WBNM01015671.1, read as the reverse complement.
CAAACTCAAAAAGGTTCACACAGCCCAGATCTTTAACACACAAAGGTGTGTACTGTGATCCTAGTGTGAGATGAATCTTTCAGCACACTGCTCAGTGCTTTGTGCAAACAGTGAAGGCTTCCCCAGGTACCAGCTTGAAGCAGCTGCCAGCAGCACTCCTGACAACACAAAGCATGGTGCTGTGGATACTGCTGGGTGAAGGTTGTGGAAAATGGAATCCCTCAAACAGTCCTTACCTCATCTGTCACATCAGTCCCCATTCACACAGCCAGAGAGAGTCTGCTCAGCAAGTTTGCTGATCACAGAATCACAGACACATGCAGGCTGGCAAAGCCCCTCAGGGTCACCAAGCCCAACCTAAAACCCTATTCTACAAGATTCACCTTAAACCACAGCCCCAAGCACCACATCCATACCACCCTTCAACACACCCAGGGTCGGGGACTCCACCACCTCCCTGGGCAGCTCATGCCAGTCCCTGACCACTCTCTGTGAAAAACTTTTTCCTAATGTCCAGCCTAAACCTCCCCAGCCTCAGCTTGAGGCCATTCCCCCTTGTTCTGTCTCCAGTTCCCTGTGAGCAGAGCCCAGCAGCAGCCTCTCCACAATGTCCCTTCAGGTAGCTGCAGACAGCAATAGCTCTGCTTTCAGCCTCCTCTGTTTCACACTAACCAGCCCCAGCTCCTTCACTCTCTCCTCATCACATTTATTCCCCAGGCCCTTCCCCAGCTTCCTTGCCCTCCTCTGCACTGGCTCCAGCACCTCCACATCTCTCTTGCATTGAGGTGCCCAAAACTGAACACAGCACTCCAGGTGTGTCCTTAGCAGAGCAGAGTCCAAGGGGACAATCCCCTCCCTGCTCCTGCTGGCCACAGCATTTCTAATCCCAGCCAGGATGCCATTGGCTTTCTTGGCCACCTGGGCACACTGCTGCCTCCTATTCAGCTGCCTGGGCACACTGCTGGCTCACATTCAGCTGCCTGACTATTACAACTCCCAGGTCCCTTTCTGCCAGCAGCTCTCCAGCCACACTGCCCCAAGCCTCTAGTGCTGCTTGGGGTTGACAATATGAAACTGGAAGGCTTGGCTGAAACACCTGAAGGGAGACTGGAGAGCTGGGCAAAGGGGAACCTAACAAGTTTCAACAAGGATAAGTGCAGAGTCCTGCACCTGAGGAGGAACATAAACTGCACCAGCACAGGTTAGGAGATGATCTGCTGCAGAGCAGCCCTGTGGAGAAGAAGCTGGGAGTGCTGGTGGGCAGCAAGGTCTGCATGGCACAGCAATGTGCCCTGGTGGGTAAGAAGGGCAATGGGGTCCTGGGGTGCACTAAGAAGAGTGTGGCCAGCAGAGCCAGGGAGGCTCTCCTCCCACTCTGCTCTGCCTCACCTGGAATATTGCATCCAGTTCTGGGCTCCCCAGTTCAGGAGGGACAGGGATCTGCTGGAGAGAGTCCAGCAAAGGGCTACAAGGATGCTGCAGGGACTGGAGCACTGCCTGAGGAGGAGAGGCTGAGAGCCCTGGGGCTGCTTAGGCTGCAGAGGAGAAGGCTGAGAGGGGATCTGAGCAATGTCAGTCAAGAGCTGAGGGCTGGGGGGCAGGAAGGAAGGGACAGGGACAGGCTCTGCTCACTTGTGCCCTGCCATAGGACAAGGGCAAGGGATGGAAACTGCAGCACAGGAGGTTCCACCTCAACATGAGCAAGAACTTCTTGACTGTGAGGCTCCCGGAGCCCTGGCACAGGCTGCCCAGAGAGGTTGTGGAGTCTCCTTCTCTGGAGCCTTTCCAGCCCTGTCTGGATGTGTTCCTGTGTGACCTGAGCTGGATTCTCTGCTCCTGCTCTGGCAGGGGGGTTGACTGGAAGATCTCCCAGAGATCCCTTCCAACCCCTAACATCTGTGATCCTGCTATTTTCCTGGTTCATTGCCTCAAGAAGGCACAGAGCTTGTGGCTCTGCCGCTTTCCTCTAGTTAGGCACCCAAGGAAAAGAAAGGAATGAGAAATTTGGCATAGATGCACAAGGGCCACGCCTACACTGGCAAATGAAGCAGAGCCAGGCACAGAGGACTGAAACAAAAGGCAAGGCAAAGCCCCACATAGCTTTAGTAAAAGCAGATCCACAGCAATCCAAAGCAAATGTGTAGGAACAGACATTAAAGCCCAGTCTCTGAAGATTAACTCTGGCATCTGCCTGTATCCCTCAAGAGGAACACACTGCAAAGAACTTTTTCAGCATCCAACTCCCATTTTGAGCTAAAAAGGGAAATCTGCAGTTCTTCAGCATTTACCACCTCCTTTGGAAAATTCCCACTGCTATTTGCTACCCAAAATTCTAAACATTCTCAAGATGCAGAGAAGTATTTATTTGACATTCTAATATTAAAAGAGCATAAGAAAAGCCTATTGGAATCTTAATCATCAATGCTGCAATTTAAACAACACCAAATCCCAAACTTAACTTTTTTTTTTTTCAAACAGTAATTAATAGGTTAAGCAATTTTAAACCAGCAAATATTGGTTTAACTTCCTCTGCAGTTTCAGAAGCAAAAGGAAGTCAACAAGTTGCTATCTGTGAGTTCTTTCCTCAACTGTTCAGCATTCCCTTAAAGTTTTCACTCTTTTGTTACTCCTCCTGTGGGCCATGCCCAGGACACCATCACAAGCAGAGGAATGCAGTTTGTTTATGCCACAAAAACCATCCTGCTACATTTGGAGAGCTGATATCCAAGTACTTTCTCATTTCTGGTGTGTCAATTGGTCATTCCCCCAAAGCTGGAACCCTAAATAAATGGAGGTGAAGCTATAGATGTGCCTGCACATTTACTTAGGTTTAAAAAAAAAAAAAAAAAAAAGGACAAAATATTCTTTATTTAGTTCCCAGCATGTTTAATCAATTACCAGTCAAGGAGAACAAAAAAGTAAACTTGCTCTTTGGATAGCTCTTTTGAAAGAGAAAATATCAAACCAATTTTCCTGATTTACAGTCATATTAGAAACCAGTTAGGGCAAGGGGAGAGTCTGGCACCTGGGAAAGAACAGCCCCATGGAGCAGCATAGGTTGGGGACTGAGCTGTTGGAGAGCAGTGAAGGGGAAATGGACCTGGGGGTCCTCTTGGATGAGAGGGTGAGCATGAGCCAGCAGTGTGCTCTGGGGGGTAGGAGGGGCAATGCCATTCTGGGGTGGATTAGAAGGGCTGTGGGTAGTAGGGGGAAAGAGGTTCTCCTGCTCCTCTGCTCTGCCCTGCTGAGGCTGCATCTGGAATATTGTGTCCAGTTCTCGACCCCTCACTTCAAGGAGCTCAGGGAACTGTTTGAGAGAGTCCAGCACAGAGCCACAAAGATGCTGAAGGCAGTGGAAGATCTTCCTTAGGAGGAGAGCCTGAGGGAGCTGGGGCTCAGCTGCTGGGAGAGTAAGAGCCTGAGGGGGGACCTCAGCAATGGGGAGAAAGATGTGCAGGTGAGTGGCAGGAGGCTGGAGCCAGGCTCTGCTGGGTGATGCCCAGTGCCAGGACATGGGGAAATGTGTGGGAGATGAGGCAGAGGAAGTTTCATGGAAACATGAGGAAAATGTTTTCCCTGTGAGGGTGAGAGAAGCCTGGAAGAGGCTGCCCAGGGAGGTTGTGGAGTCTCCCTCTGTGGAGCTATTGCAGAGCTGCCTGGATGTGTTCTGTGTGATCTGCTCTGGGTGATGCTGCTGTGGCAGGGGGGTTGGACTGGCTGAGCTTTGGAGGGCCCTTCCAGCCCCTGCCATTCTATGCTTCTGTGATATTTATGCTATTTTATTTTGAATAAGCCTACTACTTTTTGGGCTTTTTTCAGACAGATTCTGTTACAGCTTTGTCTGATGACCCTGAGCATCACTGCATTATCATCTTCATTACAGTGATTTTGCATCTGGAGCAAATAATCTCTTCAGCTTCAAATCTCCACTTCAGCTACCTAAGCAGGCTGAAACCTTTTAACTTTTTGAGAGCTTGAGATGTTCACTTGCAGGTCTTCTTCCCTATATACCTGATAGTTTACATAGATGCTCCTTCTGTGTTTTAAGCAGACTACTACAGGAACAGTCACATCTGTGTTGAGATGAAGGCAACCTCACCTCTCTGCTCCCACTTCTTTTGAGGCCTTAAGGAGCATGTCAGCATTCATGGCCAAGTACATCTGACCAATCTACTGAACCAGAAGTATTAGGCCTAAGAGACCTGTATCAAAAACTTGCTGAATTTCAGGGCACTGAAGAAATGAAGCAACAAATTACCTCTGAAAGCGATGCATCGACCTTGGAAGGCACTTTCAGATCCAGCCAGGGCTGATAGTTTTCCAGCAGCAAAGTAGGTCTGCAGGAGAGCATGGAAAAGGTGATACAACTTTTTTCATTGAAGGTTGCCTACTGCTATGTGCAAAACACAATTAAATAACAACCTTACCAGTGCCACATATTTACCTGTGCCTCTTGCACTTGACCTTGCCACATACAGCGCAACTGTGACCATGGGGAAACAGCTCTGGCACTTCTAATTGCTGAGAGAAGAGATGTGGATGAGTTTACACTCCTGAGAATGAGGACTCTCTGTGGTGGTTTTGGAGTTAACACTCTTGCTTGTAAATCACAGAATCAGTCAGGGTTGGAAGGGACCACAAGGAGCAGCCAGTTCCAACCCCCTGCCATGCCCAGGGACACCTCACACTAGATCAGGCTGGCCACAGCCTCATCCAGCCTGGCCTTAAACACCTCCAGGGATGAGGCTTCCACCACCTCCCTGGGCAACCTCTGCCAGGCTCTCACCACCCCCATGCTGAACAACTTCTTCCTAACATCCATTCTGAATCTCCCCATTTCCAGCTTTGCTCCATTCCCCCCAGTCCTATCCCTACCTGACAACCTAAAAAGTCCCTCCCCAGCTTTCTTGTAGCCCCCTTGAGATAGTGCAAGGCCACAAGAAGGTCACCTGGGAGCCTTCTCCTCTCCAGACTGCACAATCCCAACTCCCTCAGTCTCTCCTCATAGCAGAGCAGCTCCAGCATTCTGCTCATCCTCGTGGCCCTTCACAATTTCAAGTATTTTTTTCTTTCTTTCTTCACAATTCAAAGATTTTTTTTCTTTACAATTTAAAGAATTTTTTCTTTCTGCACAATTCAAAGAAGTTTTTTTCTTTCTTCACAAGTTAAAGTTCTTTTTTCTTTGAAATTAAAGAATCTTTTTCTTTCTTTACAATTTAAAGACTTTTTTTCTTCACAATTCAATTTTTTTCACAATTTTTATATATATTTTAATTTAATTATATGGTTTAACTGTGTAATTTAATAATTTAACTAATTTTTTTCTTTCAAAATTTTTTCTTCACAAGTCAAAGAATATTTTTTACAATTTAATTTTTTAATATATTTTAATTGTATAGTTTAATTGTATAATTTAATTATATACAATTTTTTTCTTTCAAATTTTTTTTCTTCTATGATTCTTCTTCTACCATTCTATGATTCTATGATCTGCCAGCTGATGGATGATTTATGGCACATACAGAACGATTCAGACTCTTATTTTGCTGCATTTTTGGGTAGTCCTATCAGAACTCTCTGGCTGTAAAGATGGGTTTGGGGACTGCTCATGGATCTTATTTTCTAAGCTGGTTTTTCACTTTTTTTGGAGTAGAATCATAGACTGGTAAGGTTGGAAGGGACCTCAAAGATCATCCAGTTCCAGCTCCTTGCCATAGGCAGGGACACCTCCCACTCGAACAGGTCACTCAAGGCCTCGTCCAATCTGACCTTGAACACCTCCAGGGAAGTTGTGGAGGACAGAATGTGATCAAAGATCACATTCTGTGCTTCTGTGCTCCACAACCTCCCTGGGCAGCCTGTGCCAGTGTCTCACCACCCTCACTGTAAACAACTTCCTCCTCACATCCACTTTCGATCTCCCCTCTGCCAGTTCAAACCCATTGCCCCTTGTCCTGGCATTCCAAGACCTTGTCAATAGTCCCTCCCCAGCCTTCCTGGAGCCCCCTTCAGATCCTGGAAGGTCACTCCAAGCTCTCCTGGAAGCCTTCTCTTCTCCAGGCTGCAGAGCTCCAATTCTCTCAGCCTGTCCTCACAGCAGAGCTGCTGCAGCCCTCTCAGCATCCTGGTGGCCTCCTCTGGACCCGCTCCCACAGTTCAATGCCCCCGTCAGATCCTGGAATGCTACTATAAGGTCTCTGCAGATGAGCTGCAGTGATGTGTAGCAGTTCAGAACGCAGCTAGAACGGTACAGGAATTGCTACTCGACCTAAATTCACACCGAACGTAAAGCGAGCAAAGGAACGGTATCGGACGCAGTGTTTTACCTTGGGCTTATATTTTATCGTAAAAAGAAAACTGGGCAAGAGGGAATCCGGTCCCAGCGAACAGTAGAAGGTGAAGACGCCAGCCACAAAGGACCAGAAGATCATTAAAACGTGAAGATACCTTAAACAGAAAGGAAACATCACTGCGTGATAAGGTACCAGCGCTACATCGGGACCGCCCCAGCGCTCCCGACCGGGCCGGGCTCGGTTACCGGTTGAGGAGGAGTGTAGCGGCGCCCAGCCCCAGGAGAATGCAGCAGAAGAGAGGGTACTGCCGGCAGGTCTCCCGCAGCACCTCGGCGACCCGCGCCCGCTGCCGGAGCCGCTGTCCGGCGGCCCGCACCCAGCCCATGGTGGGACCCGGGCAGCAGGACCGAGGAGATAGAGAGCCGCTTCCGGGGCCCGCCGGGCCGCTTCCGGTTCTGCCGCGGCGCTTCTAGGGCCCTCCGGACCGTTTCCGGCCCTGCCACTGCGCTTCCGGGGCCCGCCGGACCGCTTCCGGTCTTGCCGCGGCGTTTCTAGGACCCGCCAAGACACTTCCGGTCCTGCCGCGGCGCTCCTAGGCCCAGCCGGGCCACTTCCGGCCCTTCCGCAGCGCTTCTCGGCCCCGCCGGACCACTTCCGGCCCTACAGCGCAGCTTCCGACCCCAGCCACCACGTGATGCGACCATGTGACGTCATACGCAGCGCCAGCCGCTCCCCATCTTGCTGGCGAAGGCAGCTCAACGTTGCGGCCGCGGCGTCCCGCACTTGCGGGCCGGTCTGCTGACGGACCGGCCGCTCCTGCACCTCTCCTTCCTCCCCTCTCTCCCTCTCACCGGCGCCGCAGCCTGTCCGAGCCAGAGCGGGAAGCGCAGAGGGTAGCTCTGAGCCGCGGCGAGCCGGAAGAGCGCCGAAACCGGCGCCGCGAGCCCTGTGGGAAAGTTACTGCCGGGGCCGGGCTGGCTCAGCAACTCCTGGGCCCCCTGGCACGTCTCGGGGCAGGGGATGGCCGGCGGAGAGAAGCAGCCAGCTGCGGGGGAAGCGGAAGGAGGTCGAGCTCGCAAGGCGGCTCGAGTTGGTGGGATCCGGGGGAGGCCTTTCGGCTCCCGGAGAGATCCTGCCTGGAGCCCTCCGGCAGCGCCCTTAGGTGGCACTTGTGGAGCTGGGCTGAGTAACTGTCCTGAGCCCTATTAGTGAATCATAGAATGGTAAGGTTGGAAGGGACCGCAAAGCTCAGACAGTTCCAACCCCCTGCCATAGGCAGGGACACCTCCCACTAGTACAGGTCACTCAAGGCCTCGTCCAACCTGGCCTTGAACACCTCCAGGGAGGTTGTGGAGCACAGAAGCACCCAGCGTGATTTTTGATCACGTTGGGCGATTCTGTGCTTCACAACCTCCCTGGGCAACCTGTGCCAGTGTCTCACCACCCTCACCGGAATGAACTTCCTCCTAACATCCAGTCTAAATCTCACCTCTGCCAGTTCAAACCCATTCCTCCTCATCCTGGCATTGCAAGCCCTTGTCAATAGTCCCTCCCCAGCCTTCCTGTAGCCCCCTTCAGATCCTGGAAGGCTCCAATAACACAGCACTTAACCTAGGTATCAGTAGGTCTGTTCTGGCGAATGAGGGCTCCCAACGCCCAGCAGGCAAACTGCTACCTCTCATTAAATGCTCTGTGTTCAGAGGATGACTCAAGTAAATCATTTAGTGACTGGGAGACCCTCTGAATGTCTCTCTAAATTTCTTAAGTGCATCTAAAGGAACTGGGTAAGAAAAGTGAGGCCCCTCCTCTAACATCAGTGAAGAATAAAATGTTCAAACACTGGAAATAATTCTCGACTGGAGTTTATTGCTACCCAGAACAATTTAAAGCCACCTGCACACAAGTAACTGCCTTCAGCTAAAATCTAAGTCATAGGGTGACAGCACTGTCAGGGTTGGAAGAGACTTCAAGGATCATCCAGTTCCAACCCCCTGCCATGGGCCAGGACACCTTACACAGGAGCAGGTTGCCCACAGCCACATCCAGCCTGGCCTTAAAAGCATACAGGGATGAGGCTTCCACCACCTCCCTGGGCAACCTGTGCCACTCTCTCACCACCCTCATGCTGAAGAACTTCTAACATCCAATCTCAATCTACCCATTTCCAGCTTTGTTCCATTCCCCCCAGTCCTATCACTACCTGACAGCCTCAAAAGTCTCTCCCCAACTTTCTTGCAGCACCCTTCAGACACTGCAAGGCCACAAGAAGGTCTCCTGGGGGCCTTCTCTCCAGATTGAACAGCCCCAACTCTCTCAGTCTGCCCTCACAGCAAAGCAGCTCCAGCTCTCTTCTCATCCTCATGGCCCTTCTCTGGACACCTTCCAGCAAGCCACAAATATTCAGCCTGTTTCAATACTTTCAACAACCATACTCAAGTCAGTCTTGAGAAGCTTGAAGTTGTGTTAAAAAGACACTGCTGGTTGTAAGAAGATTTGTTCAGTGCACAGAGTTACAGAGTTACAAAAAATCCTGGGAAATCTTACTGCTTAGAGTGGCCTCCAAGCTGCAAACCATGAAACAGACATGCTCAAACGGCAGTGTGGGCAGCAGGACGAGGGAGGTGATCCTCCCCCTCTAGTCCTCACTGCTGAGACCTCACCTGGAGTGCTGCATCCAGTTCTGGAGTTCCTGGGACAAGAGGGATGTGGAGATGCTGGAAGGTGTCCAGAGAAGGGCCACGAGGATTAGCAGAGGGTTGGAGCTGCTCTGCTGTGATAAGAGACTGAGGGAGTTGGGGCTGTACAGTCTGGAGAAGAGAAGGCTCCCAGGGGACCTTCTTACGGACTTTCAGGATCTGAAGGGGGCTACAAGAAAGCTGGGGAGGGACTTCTTAGGATGTCAGGTAGTGATGGGACTGGAATGGAACAAAGCTGGAAATGGGGAGGTTCGGACTGGATGTTAGGAAGAAGTTGTTCAGCATGAGGGTGGTGAGAGCCTGGAAAGGGTTGCCCAGGGAGGTGGTGGAAGCCTCATCCCTGAAGGTGTTTTAAGGCCAGGCTGGATGAGGCTGTAAAGAGCCTGCTCTAGTGTGAGGTGTCCCTGGGCATGGCAGGGAGGTCAGAGCTGGCTGATCCTTCTGGTCCCTTCCAACCCTGACTGATTCTATGATTGTAAGTGTCTGCTTTCATTTGAGTGGAGAGCAGCAGTGCCTGCTGCCTTTTGTGCTGATTTGCAGTAACCCCAAAGGTGCATATTTGGGCAAAGGGTAGCTGAATGCCTGTGAAGTGCTGCTGCCCAAGAGCTGTGTTTGCATCTGTCCAGAAGCAGCCATGCTGCTGAGGGACACTCAGTAGGTGGAGGATGAGTTGGCATCTGCAAATCCAAAGCTGGAAATAGCTTTGGGACTCTCTGCTCTGATGTTTTGTCATTTTATGCAGCACTTCCTTTGGCCTCTAAAGCAGACAAAATGCTGCAGTTTCACTTCAGTATGTTGTTGACCTTTCTCCAGAGAGCTTGGCAAAAGCCCAGGGTCAGCTTGAATTTCTTTGAGAGCATCTGCACAGTATTATTGGATGGCAGTGCCTGTGGTTGATCAGAAAAACCTCAAGGAGGTGCACAGAGCAGAGCAGAACTCCACAGTCTATTCCAATTCATTTTCACTGGCCTTCTTTTTTGGCTGCCTGCTTCCTTTATCTGTAGCTTTACTGCTTCTAGTTACTTCATTTGCAATCCTTTTAATAAGCAATAACTTTGTAAAATCTGTACCCAGTACAGGTTAGGAGGTGATCTGCTGGAGAACAGCCCTGTGGAGAAGGAGCTGGGAGTGCTGGTGAGCAGCAAGTCCTGCACAGGACAGCAATGTGCCCTGGTGCCAAGAAGGCCAATGGGGTCCTGGGCTGCATTAAAAGAAGTGTGTCCAGCAGAGCCAGGAAGGTTCTCCTCCCACTCTGCTGTGCCCTAGTGAGACCCCATCTGCAATACAGCAACCAGTTCTGGGCTTTGCAGTTCAGGAGGGACAGGGATCTGTGCAGAGAGTCCAACACAGGGGTACAAGGATGCAGAAAGGACTGCAGCACTGCCTGATGAGGAAAGTTTCTCCTCTTCTTGAGCTGAAACTTTCTCTGTTCCAGTTTTTAGCTATTGCTCTTTGTCTTATTACTGCTGACCACTGAAAAGAGCTTGGGGTCTACTTGAGAGAGTCCAAGGGAGGGCTACAAGGATGCTGAAGGGACTGGAGCACTGCCTGAGGAGGAGAGGCTGAGAACCCTGGGGCTGCTTAGGCTGCAGAGGAGAAGGCTGAGAGGGGATCTGAGCAATGTCTGTCAAGAGCTGAGGGTCAGGAAGAAAGGGACAGGGACAGGCTCTGCTCACTTGTGCCCTGCCATAGGACAAGGGCAAGGGATGGAAACTGCAGCACAGGAGGTTCCACCTCAACATGAGCAAGAACTTCTTGACTGTAAGGCTCCCAGAGCCCTGGCACAGGCTGCCCAGAGAGGTTGTGGAGTCTCCTTCTCTAGAGCCTTTCCAGCCCTGTCTGGATGTGTTCCTGTGTGACCTGTGCTGGATTCTCTGCTCCTGCTGTGGCAGGGGAGTTGGACTGGAAGATCTCCAGAGGTCACTTC